>PVJH01003458.1:124840-142253 GCA_004026705.1 Nesogale talazaci
GAAGATGCGTGCTTCTGCTCCTGTCAAGAGTTTTGCACAGTTGTGGGAAGCCACGGTTGTTGTTCTGCTCTGTCCCAGAGGGTCAGTATGAGTCAGACTCAGCCGATGGCTATGATTTTTGTGGTTTCTGAGAGGCACGGTGGTGTGTTGGGTGACACACTAGGTTGCTGACTGTTAAGGCCAACAGTTCTGCTCCACCAGTCATTCCATTGGGGACAGATGGGACTCTCTGCTCCTGTGAAGGTTTACAGGCTCAGAAACAGTTCGGTGCCGCCTTATGGGTCACTATTCCTAGATGTAAGTAGCTTTGCTTTGTTTTCGGTGATAGGGTTCCCTGGACTTCGGAAACAAACAAATCTGTCGAGGAGTCAGTGCAACATGATTGCTCCCGGGGGAGGCAGATGGCGAGAGACTTCGTCTGCTGTACATTAGGTATGGCCCTAGGAGAGACCGGTTTTTGCTTAGTCAGCAAAGCAGCCTTTTTTCAATGGGTTGGATTGACACAATGTCTACAAAAATGGGCTCAAATGTAACAACAGTCAGGATGGCATATAAGTTTGGTATGAGTTGGAGCCAACCCAGCAGCCTCCAACAACAACATTAACTACAACACAGTGCTCTGGAGTCTGAATCATCCCCTGTCTTCTGGACTGTGGAAAACGCAAGTACAGTCTCACGATGAAACAGGCAGAGAGCTTGGTGGGTTGCATCTCTCAATCTTTGGGCTAGAAGTCAAGTGCTTCAGCATTACATCACCACAGCTCCTTCATCTTCTCTGTAATACTCCTGATACAGCCTCCTGAAGCCAGGGACGGTCTCCACCTCCGTTGAACCTTGATACAGCTAATGAAACAAATTCTCAGAATTTCTCACATAGATTCACCCACACTGGATTCTTTATTTATAGCTTTGTCTAGGCTGGTAAGAGTAGAAAAGTATGAATTAAACAACAACTCATCCATGCATGAATGGCTGCTGGCATCTGAAATATTCATTAGCTTCTTTGTCAGTACAAAGAAAGCACTCGCTCAAAGAGTAACTCCCAAATATACTAGGAATGCTGGTGGTGTAGAAGCTACACTTTGGTGTGTGAGCTACATGGTTGACAATTCAAATCTGCCACTAGCAGCTACACAGGGGGGAAGATAAGATTTTCTACTCCCACACACAGTTATAGAAACCCCCAGGCGGTCACTGTGAGTAAGCATTGACCTGATACCAGGGCGTTGGGTATTTTTGGTAAACTAGCCAGGGTGGTGCTACCCACTCCTGTTCACTGACTCACCACCTGTGTTTTGTTTGAGATCTGTCAGACCCCAGGCAGCTTCTTCTTTTCTCTGTTCTTCTTTTCTCTTCTTCTCTTCTCTGTTCCTCTGACTGTTCCACCGCCTATGGCACTTGAACCAGAGTGAAGAGAAAGGGAATCACGATAGTGAATAAACACAGGCCTCTTAAGGATGTCTTAAATCAGAGAATCGAATTGACTGTTGTAACAAAGGGGAGGTGTGGAGCGTGGATAGTCAGCCTCCATTCTCTCTGGTTCTCATAAGCAGAGATCCTTGAGCGGTGTCTGCGATTGTACTTCACATGCCAGCCACATCACGTAGTTATGACAGGTGCATTTTTCTCAGCTTCACGTGTGTCAAGGAATAATTATAACTGAATATTCATTGAGAGAGTATGTGCCCGATACTACATGGAAATGTTTCATGTACGGAGTTTCTTTCATTGTCACCACACTCCTGAGTGGCAAATATTTTACTGCCTTCTCTTATAAAGTCACGGCCATCCGTTGATTCGCAATCATAGCGACCCAATGAGACAGGGAAGAACTGCCCCTGGAAGTGTCCGAGCCGAGAGGGGAGTCCTTGAAGGGAGCAGAAAGCCCCATCTTCCTCCCACAGAGCCACTGGCAGTTACTCACTCCTGACTAGTGACCCAAAGCCCAATGCGCACCCAGGACACCACGGGTACTCCTCCCACTGTTGTGGTCAAGAAAATGGGGATGGGGGGTTTATTCGTGTGCAGAAGCACATTGTCTTAGTTGTCTAGCGCTACAACTCCTGCAGTACCACAAGGGTGACTTTAACAAGCAGCAATCTAGCACCTCGCAGTCTAGGAGGCTAGAAATCTGAATTCTGGGGGACGGCTTTCCCCTGGCTGTCAGGTCTGGAGGAAAAACCTGCTGCCTTTTGAACTTCAGCTCTTGGGTGATTTTCATGTGGCTTGGCATCTCTTCCCCCCCCCCCCCATCTCTGCTTCTTATGTCCGCTTGCGTCATCTCCCTTTTATGTCTCCAAAGACATTGACTCAAGAGGTTCTCTACACTCAGCCTGTCTTGTTAATGTAACCAAGACAACCCATTCCCCAAAGGGGCGCTCACCCCAGGCACACAAGTCCATTCATTGCCCGTGAGTCAATTCTGACTCACAGCAGCAGATGGGTTTCTGAGACTGTAAATCTTTCCGGGGCTAGAAACCCTCCCCTTTCTCCTCCCATGGAGTGGCTCCAGCTTGTGACCTTTATGGTTTGCAGCCCCCTGTGTAACCCATCACGCCTCCAGGGCTCCCTCACCACAGGCAGAGGTGGAGAATAAAAGCATCGCGTTTGAGGGAACGCCGTTCAACGGACAACACACAGCTACGTAGGACGTTGCAGAGCTGGTGGTCAGAAACAGAGCACTTCTGATTCCAGAGCCCAGAAGGTGAGCCTTGGCGTTCTTCAGCCTCCGCGATGCAGCAGCAAACCATGGAATGTTCTTTGTAAAGAAAAGATGCGAAGGATAGTTTTCTTTCCGAGTCCATGGTTGGTATCGCTGCTAACATACCTGGTTGCTCATCTAAAAGTGGGAGGGGAAAATCTACCTCAGTGAGCCCCAGAAAAAAAGACCTGAATCTACTTCTGAGAAATCCATCACCGAAAATCCTGGCTCCCAGTTTTACTTTGACAGCTAGGGAGTCACAAAGAGAACCAAACTCCACAGCAACTGATTGAATTTTCCTTTTGAGAAAGTGAATTCATTTGTGAGATCCTGTTCTTCACCCAGTTAGAAGAGAATGAAATATTCACGAACGAAGAATCCTCATTCTATGTTGACACGTCAGTCATGGAAGCAACCCTTGCTGGGGACTGGTCATCAAACCACACAGCACAATGTCCTGGAAGGTAGACCAGGCGTCTGCCCACAGCCTATGGTATGAGCAGCAGCTGGCAGATGAATGGAGAAACCGAGGGAGAGAGGGAGAGAGCTGTACCTGCTAGCCTGTCTTTCATGCACACCGCCCAAGGGAAGTCACTGTCACTTGTTCCTGCTGATGGTCCACGTAGTTTAGAAAGGAATTCTCCTGTGAGGTTAAAGAGACACTGCCGGTTGCCACCACACACGGTACCTTTTCTGACCCGCATGGTTTTGCACCTCATCAAATTGTAAACATTTCTCTATCAACTGACAAAGAAGGCAGTGATGATGAATCAGCAGCCACCTTGGATCACCGAGGGGACACACAGAGAGCTGTGCCTAATGACAGCGCTGGAAAGCCCAATTAGGCTCCAGAAAGTTCCCTGGAGAACTCCCTGGTCCGATGTTGACTTTTGTGGGGCCCAGCAGTACAGAACACCTGCAAAAGGGCTCATTAGCTACAGCAATTCGCCTTCGCTGTTCAAACTGCACCTCCAGCTCAGAAATATGCCGCTCTTGGCAGATGGAGTCGGTCAGGCAAAGCCTTCCTTTGGTTGCAGTACACAAGGTGTGCCTCTTTTCAGTCACCTGTGAAGGAACGAGAAAAACCACCATCTGCCACAAGCAGCTCATCTATTTGTGTGAGCCAGAAGCATGCATGCTACGGTGACTGAGCGTCAAGCACAAGCACGGCAAAGCACTTTTAAGCGTTCGTCTCCCTGCTCAACTGCAGAAATGTCATGGTATCCATGATGTCTCCCCCCAGAGTGATTGCTTCTTCCTATGCTCTGCTTTGTAACATACAGAAATAACATATCACCATGTGTTGGAAGACATTGAATTTGTCTCTGTAGAGATCTTTTATGACATACTTTTCCTGGATATAAAAATGGATTCCATTCATAATGAAATTACTGTAGGGAGGACAGCAAAGCACCTTTCAACCCTATAACTGTTCTTCATTCAGAAAGTCTTTATTTCCTGCACCCTCCATGTCAGGAATGTAGATTCTGGGGATAGAATAGTAACAAATACCGAAGGCCCTTTTTCTTCATGGAAGACCCCCCCACCCCCCATGAATAAAATCAGTGAATGACAATGTGGATGGTGAAAGCTCTTAGAGATGAATTAATCAGGAAAATGCAAAAGGAACTGGATTGTTATTTTAAGCCACGTGGCCAAGGAAACACTCATGAAGTTGGTGACACTTTGGTAGAGACCTGAAGGAAATAAAGAGTGAGCCTTGTGACCCTCTGGGGAAGAGCTGTCTGGGCAGAGAGAAGTGTGGACGCTGTGATTCATTTGCAGGAGAAATTTCTTTGGTCCTTTGGATGATAAGGGGTGACAGCTGCTGTATAGTCGTTGGTCTTGCTTATGACTCAAGTCTGCTAACCCAAGCCCACATCCGTAGAGTTCATTTGGACGCACCCAGGTCTATAAGACACAGTAGAACTGCCCTTTGAGACAGTGAGGCTATACATCTTTATGGGAGCAGAAAGACTCATGTTTCTCACTCAGTGTGACATGTGGGATTGAGATGCTGACCTTACAGTGAGCAGTTCAGCTCCTAACCCACGTCAGCAATACTAAAACCTATAAGGTTGGGTCACTGATTTAGAAGAATAAGACACTGAAGAAACTGGCAAAAACCAAAGCAAACAAAAATACATAAAAATTAGCAAAGGTTTATTTTGAAGGGTTATTGACATTAGAAAAAAGAATTTATTTCTTCTTATTGAATTTCATTTCATTTTTGAGCAATTATTAATAATAATTGATAGGCAATATAAACATTCCTGTGTACAAAGACAACATGATGGAAGCCATAAGGCAATGATCAATCAGTTCAGGTAAAGATCTTTCTTTGGGGACAAATACATTTGACCTGACTTCTAACTTTTGTATACATAATGGGCAAATAAACCCAGTCATTCAAAATTCATTTGCAAGCCTGACATATCGAGATCTTTGAAGCCCAGGATATTGGTTGAGAACATCACTGGACCGTGTATGTGTGTGCATGTGTGTGTGTGTGTATGTGTGTGTGTGTAAGCAAAGATTACGAGTCATTCCTCCTCCTCTTTCATATTTTGATAACCTGTTAACCATTAGGGAAGCCCAGCAGTGTCTATGTGAGTATTATCCTATTCTCACAGATGAGAAATGACAGGTGAGGAAAATAGAAGGAAAGCAAAAATGCTCTAGCTCATCTTACCTGGTGACAGTGTCCATTGATTAAAGGTCTAGACAGGGAAAACAAGCACTCTTTGGGTGGATCCTGGGCATTCCAAGAGAAGATTCCATTCTGCTCAGAACTTGCAGTGGTTATACCATCCCATCACATTCTTAGGTCTTTTAGGATCCTGCTTTCTAAATAATTTTTGAGAATCATTTATTATTAATTATCACTTTATTGGGAGGTCTTACAGATACCATTACATTCCATAGTTCAATCATATCAAGCAGTATGCTGGTCCTATTTGTTTAAGTGTGGGACATTGGTAAATTATCACCTTTCATGTGAGGGACCCAGCTTCAATTCCTAATCAATATAGCTCTATTACTGTTCTGTCAGTGGAAGTTTGCATGTTTCTCTGATACTGAAATGATCACAGCTAAAATCTCAAACTAAGGAGGTTGAAGAAAAGCTTGATGATCTACGAGGGGTACCCCGCACCCCACCCCCAAAAAACAGAAAAAAAAGATGCACAAAGAGGAGCTTTTGTAGTATGTATTTTTCCAACTAGGCTAGCAACAAGCAACTGCTCTGAGTTAGTGCACCCAGTGGCATCATCTGGGAAGGTTCTTTCTGGTCACATGTGAGGGAAAGGCCAGCCACCACAACTAATGGCAAGTTTGGTAGGCACAATTGTATGGTTAAGATATATAAAGATTATAATAAAGTCATATGGAGAGATGGGAGAGAGAGAATAAATTAAAGAGCTAGACACATTTCACAGTAGCATATTAACCTCCTGATTGGCCATGGTCTCAACAGCCAGGTCCATGCACAGCACAGACAGGTAAGCTGGGAGCCAAGTTTATTGCTAACCAAGGCTTATATCTACTTAGGAGGTGTAATTACAGGTAAACACAGGTCACAGGAAGGGGACGTACAGTGGGCATGTGCATAACAGGAAGGGGATGAGTTAGCCGTACATACATAATAGAAAAGGAAGGGAATAGGGGCATACATGTGACAAGAAGGGCGAACCCTAGATTCATGATGGTGGCCTAACCTAGGTCACCCTTAGGTGGACTTGACCTCCCTGGGTTCTCCTACAAGGAAGTATCATAATCTTTTATCTTTATCCGAAGGGAGTGGACAGACTATACTGTCTGCTTGCTCTAGATCAGGGGTCCTCAAACTTTTTAAACAGGGGTCAATTCACTGTCCCTCAGACTGTTGGAGGGCTGGACTATAGTTTATAAATAACCAAAAAAACAACTATGAACAAATTCACTGCAGGCCCATGATGAGTCAGCTGCTAAGGAGGACAGACAGCAGTGGCAAAAACCCCCAGAGGGCCAGATAAATGTCCTCAGTGGGCCGCATACGGCCCATGGGCAGTAGTTTGAGGAACCCTGCTCTAGATGGCTGATACTTAGGGAGAATAACCTGTGACATACTTCTGTTGACCTCCAAGTCTGTCGTCATTTGCCACATGCAGCAAGCAGGTAAGTTTGGCATATATTTGGGGGAGACACCTTGATAAAAATTTGTTTCGCACAGTCACGGTTAATTTTTTCATAAGAGCAGTGGCACTCAAACCTTGCTTTTTGTGATGACTGATTTAAAAGAACAATGCATGGCTGTGACATTTTCTTTCCAGCTTTGATGGTGGGGGTGGCAGGGTGAGGGTTAGGGTGGAATAGTGACTGATAATACATTTGGAGTTCATTCTACCAGGTCAGTCAGATTGTTAATAAAGCTTTCTATTTAGAGGTTCTGAAAAGATTGTGTAACCATTTGTGACAAAAAAAAAAAAGGCCTGATTTGTGGCAGTTGGGAGGCAGTTGTGGGCAGTTGGGTTTTGCTACCATGACAGTGTACCTGCTCACACAGCCATCTCGGTGCACTAGTTTTTGGCAAAAAAAAAAAAAAAAAACCCTCCAGCATGCCTCTCTTGTCCCACACACTTGACTCACCTGATCTCTTTCCGTGTGATGTCTTTTTGTTTCTGTGAGCGCAGAGGGACATGGAAGGAAAGCCATTTGATGGTGGGAAGGAAAAAACGAGGGAGGTGCTGCCATCCTTCCAAACAGATATACTTGAGAATCATTTTCAGGAATGAAACCATAGATTTGGCAAATACAGTGAGTATAATGGAGAGTCGTTTGAAGGTGATAAGATTGTTTTGTCAAAAAAGTTTGGAAAAATTCCATTTTCTTTAGGGAGGGGGCACACCCACATACTTCCTGTAATTAATCAGTGAAAGCCATGCGAAGCACATCCATTCATGCGCCTGGTATAGAACAACATTACTTTGAGTGATGCCAGAACACAGAGCGTTGAGTGAAAAACAAAAACCAAGGAGTGAGTTGCACAGAAGTGCACAGTGGTGCACGGAAGATTGTAGTTAGCACTTCCATTTGGGTTCATTCTGATATCTGCACCTTTTCAGTTATCAAGGCAAAGAGTGGCCAGCCCTTTGAAGTCTCTCCTTTAAACAGTGCCAACGTCCATCTCAGTATTTGTCTTGGTTTTCGTTTTCATACCTCCTTGCAAACATTCCTAGCAATTATTGGCACAGGAGAGTGACACGGAAACGGACTCTGTGTGGAAATCAGGCATCTTTGAGGAGCTTAGGGAGCTCATGCTCTCCAGCACTTGTACTCATTTTGGTCTCTGCTTTTGAGTGCTTATTTGCTTTTGATCCAAATGGCATTATGTAGCTTGTCAGCGAAATGGGCTCTCTCTGTCCAGTGTGCTGTGGTCAGTGGTTCTCAGCGGCATACTTTCCCATCCGCACTCCCTGATCGGCAGAGGTTAATAGTGGTAGGACTCAAAACAAATCAGCCCCTCTTTCCCACGGGCCATTTATGCAGCAGCAGATGATTTTAGTCTTGCATGAGGGTTGTGCCCAGGAAGTTTTTCTTCTTGATAACCTCAATTTGGGCAATTGATTGATTTCAAGGAAGGTGTTTAAAAAAAGCAGTTTGGGATCCTGTGGTGAAAAATGGCCTCTAGCTGCATAGTATTCATTTCCTAGAAAACTCTGTGAAATGCAGAAGAAGAGTCTTTCCATGGAAGCCAATCATGAGTACCTTAACTTAAAGCGGATAGATGAGGACCTAGGAGAACTCATAGGCCATATCTGCAACCCCTCCAGTGAGTGAATGAGACATATTGAACAATTTTAGCCTGATTAAAGCATTTACTGAGCCTGGTTATTTAGTTGAATAGCAATGGATAATGAAGTTTAGTCCATGGAGAGTTATTAGATTGAACCCTATGAGATATTTGGTTTGTAGATATGGAAGGTAAAATACCAGTGACTTTATGTGGGTTGACATAAAGCAGTTTGGGAATTAAAGTCAACAGACTGCGACACTGCCAAGTCTTGCCTGTCTTCACAATCAGTGACTTCCATGTTTGAATCCATTGTTGCAACCACTGTACCAGTCAGACTATCAGAAAGGATCTCCTTTCTTCAGAAACCCTCCACTCGACCGTGTAGGATCCCCTTCCTTTGCCTGGACTGCCCCTCCCTTATGATAAGCTCAAAATTCAAATCCAAGGAACACTCTAGTTATACCTCTTCTGAGACAAATGTCTTTGTTCTTCTACTGGTTTATGATATACTCAATATTCTTCACCTAAAAAATGATTCAAATGCAATACATTGTTCGTCTGTCTTCCTTGTTCATCTTTCACAAGCCTATTACATGACGGAAAAGCCCATGACTTAGAGTTGGATGCAAAAATCCCCGTTAGCAGTCCAGGTTAGCTGCCAGGCTCTTAGCTGGAAAGTTAGCAGTTCAAATCCATCAGCCCCTCCTCAGGAGAATGATGATGCTGTCTGCCCCCATGAAGTTTTACAGCCTCAGAAACGCTACCTAGACTGGCTGTGAATCAGCATTGATGCCTGGCAGAGGTAGTTGGTGCTTGGATCAGGTTCACGTTGGTCCCCAAAGTGCCCTCTTTGCCCTTTGACATTTCAAAAAGTGATCTGCAGCAAATTTATACAATGCAATATATCGCTTCACTCCTTGAATGTTGCTTCCATGACCACTGATCTAAGTAAAATGAAATCTTGGACAACTTTAATCTTTTCTCTGTTTACCATGTACTTGTTTATTGGTACAGTTATGAGAATTTTGTTTCCCTTCTACTGAGATATAATCCATAGTGAAATGTGCAGTCTTCACTTTAAAAAATAAAACAGAAAACGTTTCAAATCCTCTTTGCTTTCAGCAGACAATATGGTGTCATCTTCATATTGCAGGTTCCCAGTGAGCCCCCTCCAACCCCAGTGCCTCATGTCTCACATCGTCCAGCTTTTTAGATCACAGGAGGTCTTCAAAATGTCCAGGGGATTGAAAGATAATGGAATTTTCTATGACCACTTGGAGTGTGCATAAATCTAAATATCCACTCTCATTCTGTTGATTCCAACTCGTTGTGACCCTTTTTCAGATCTCCAGGATTGTAAATCTTTATGGAAACAGTATCATTTTCTCCCTCTGAGCAGCCAATAGGTTTGAACTGCCTACATTTCCATTCATAGCCCATAACCTAGCACAGGTACCTACTTGGTGCAGTTAGATGCCATCTCGTCGGCTCCGAACCATAATCACCTGGTGCACAACAGAAGGATCCCTGCCCGCTTGTGTACCAGCCTCACAATTGTCCCTCTGCCTGCGCTCACGGTTGCAGGAATAACGGTGTCCACCCATCTCCTAGAGCATCCTCTTCCTCTTCACTCCCCTCCTCATGATGTCCTCCAGAGACTGGCCTCTCCTGACATGTGCAGCTTACATAAGATGAAGTCTCACCGTCTGTGCCTCCAAGGAACACTCTGGATCTGACAGTGTTTCAAAATTGTGTGCATGATGGTCGGTAGCTACTCTCTCCTGCATGGGCACCGAGCCCCTCTTTGTTGCTTGTCCTTTGTCTGGAAGCTCCAGTGAAACCTGTTCCCTATGGATGCTGCTGCTGGCATGTGAAACTCCAATGACACAGCTTCCAGCATCACAGTAGCACCTAAGCCATCACAGTGTGACAAACTGGCAGAGAGAAGTGGTGGCTGGTCTGCCACCATTGGGGAGGGTAGTCCACTCACTAGGGATATATGTGTGTGTGTGTATATGTATATACATATATATACAGCTGTACTATATACCTATATTTAAATAGATTTGGAATATATATATTTCAAGATAGAAAAATAGGACACCAGGGAAGCCAATTCTGCTATTTTGTAGAGTGCTATATTGCATTTGTTCAAAATTTAATGATGGCTGCTTTTGTGAAATATTCACAAGGAGCTAAGCACTATGTTAACTGATCTAATATGCTCTTTCTCATGATTTATATAAGCTACTTAGAGATGCATTATTTATGATATCAATTATCTATGAGTTAAGTATTTTTATCCTCCATTTTGTAGATGAGGTCATTGAGGTTCCCTGAGTCAAAAGTAACTTTCAAAAATATCAGACACCACTCAAATCTCATTTTGTCCGACACTGTAATTTTTACCCTTAACCATTATGCTAGGTTCTGCTAGCTGGTGAACATAAATCCAGGGCAGCCCTGATGTTGCTGGTATTTTGGATGCCCTGCTTTTGGTCGCAATGTCAGGAGAGAATCTAAGGCAAGGAGCAAATATTATGATTCTTCTCTTTTACTAGGCAATGACCAAGTTTTGCTTGCTCTTTATGTTGGAACTAGTGGCTAAGTAGTTAAAGCTATTGGTGGCTGACTCACGATGGGAAAAAGATATGGCAGTGTTCTGCCATCATGATGCCAGCCTTGGAAACCCTTTTAGTGGTTAACCTGCCCTACAGGTTCACTGAGTCAGACTTAACGTTGTGACAGTGGGTTGGATTTTTCAGGATTTCCCCCCTTTATGTATCAGAGTCTTAAACCACCAGGTGTCAGAGTTGTACAGATCTTAAAAAGATAAAGCAAAACATACCATTCCCTGCTCTACCTCTAACATGATGTTTTATTTCAGTCATAGTTGGGGTCTAAGTTATAAACGCCATCTTTATTTTTTCTACCATGGGGGCAACAGTGATAGAAAATATCTCACCTATCAGAGTGATAGGAGTCCCTCAGCCACATACAGGACCCAGCACGGAGAGACCCGCCCAAAGGGAGGCAATTGTAATGCTTCCAGAAGTGCTGCAGAAGGTACACCTGCCAATCTGCTGCCACTGAATCCTCTCCCAGGGCTCCTCAAACTTCTTAAACAGGGGGCCAGTTCACTATCCCTCAGACTGAGGGAGGGCTAGACTATAGTTTTAAAAAAACCAAACCCCAAAACTATGAACAAATTCATTGCGGGCCTGAGATAGTCAGCTCCTAAGCAGGACAGCAAAAATACCCGGTGGGCTACATCAATGTTCTCAGCGGGCCGCATGTGGCCCGTGGACCGTAGTTTGAGGACCTCTTAGTCTAGGCTCTAGTAATTCTACTCTGCAGTCTGAGGGTGCCATGAGTGAGAATCCTTTTAAGGGCAATTCATGACAGTGACGTCAGAGCCATCAATGGGTAAGAACATGGCAGGAGAATGCTAAGATTAACGCTGGGCTTCCAGGTGAAAGTCAGGGAGAAGAAAGGGCTTTTATTAACTTGACATAGTGTGTTTCATGTTTGGCGGCTAATATCAAGGTCAGGAGTTCACAACCACCAGTGATTCCATGGGAGAATTAAGAGGCTTTCTACTTCCATAAAGATATACAGTCTCAGAATCACCCACGAATAGTTAAACTGGATACTCGGGCTTGCTATGCATAAGAGCACATTTGCTGGCAATGAGTTCTGTTTGTTGTTTGTTTGAAAGGCCTTGAATCTTTCTCTCCCCCTCCCCCATCTCTCTGAATTGAAAAATGTAACCAGTTGTGAAAGGTTAGACACAGAAATGTTACACACTATGAGAATACTGTCAACCTTAACCTACCATCTTCATGTTTCTATTCCTTGAATTATTTCATGTTTGTGACTTCACCAGTAAATTATTTTCAGTTATTTAATCTAATCTCAACCAATCCTTACAGAACATATCTGTCAAAACAGCTATAGTGCAGGGGTTGGATTTTAGGGGACCAAGTAAGTCTTTCTGGGTTTTTTTTCTCTTTGTTTTTGTTTTCCAAGTAGGTCTTTCAAGAGTGACTTCTGATAGCAATCTGTCAACAGTCAGGGATCTAGGAGTTTTGTTTGATGGTGGGAGAAAATAGCTTTACGTTTCTACGAGGTTAACTTATTGATTCATTCATTAGACAATTTTCCCATTGTCTGCTTTACGGCAGGCATTTTGCCAACAATTATAGATGCACAGATGGTTATGATATCATTCCTGCCCACCAGGAGAAATAATATGAGATACAGACAAGAATTTTCAATGATACAGTGTACGTTCGTGTGCTTATGTTAATTTCATGATTGAGATATAGGGGTGGTGTGTAGCCTGTTAATCTGGAGATAGCCATTGAGTAGCCAATGAGGCCTCTGTGTGGGCATGGCTTTCTCGTGAGACTTCTGGGAAATCTCTCAATATTTCCCTCATGAAGATGAGAATCTATCTCCCCAGTTATTGGGAGTTAGTTTCAGAGATGAGGAATCATGGACAAGATGGCAGCATCCAAGAAGCTGGAGGAGCCTGTGGAGAGACCACACGGCTTTGTCCTGATGGAGTCAGACCTCTGAAGCGATGGAGACCTCTGCCAGCGATGAGTTGCTTCTGTCACCACAGGATGCTGTTGATGGACCCTGAGCCCTGGAAGTGAGGAGCCATGGGGAGACCCCTGCCAGTGCTGAAATTCTGCATCCACTGACCTGTGACTTCATGAGTCGGAAGGAGCCATTATAGACTGGTATTGGGCATATGGGCTAATATCGGACTTATGACTTTGAACTGGACTGGGTTGGGATGCTTTCTCAATGTCCCATTCCTCTTGTATATAAACCTTTTCCTTATATCCATATGCGTGTCTATGAATTTGTTCCTCTAGTCTACCCAGACTAACACATACAGTACTATGTAACAAGCACGACAAGACGAGAGAAGTAGGGTGCTATGTGAGCATCACATAGCTCCTGCCAGAGCCACTAGGGTTAGGTATAGGGTCACACTGGAACCTTAGCTCAAGAACGCTGAATTCTGCTGTTTTTCTTGCCAAGAGAGCAAAATTTAAATTATCCAAAACTCCATGCTTCTGATTCAGTTTCATCAAGTCTATGCTGACTTAGGACAAAGAAGAACTGGCCCTTCTGTTAGTATCCAGGCAGTCTTTCTTTATGGGAGTATAAAGCCTAATCTTTCTCTCCTGGAATGAATGGTGGCTTGAGACTGCTGATCTTGCAGTGAGCATCAAAACCCACTACAACACCAGAGAGCTTTGATTGATTGATTGCATTTTCTGTGCTTCTGGAGCACTTTCTTTTTCTGATTGATTAAATGAAAGCATCTTCATCTAGCATTAGATAAATATGGCGGGAGGTGACTGACAGCAGGAAGGGAGCCATGAGTTCATCTTTATAAGAATAAGTAGTTTTTTAAAAATTTATTAATTGTCAACTATAGGGGGAATAGTCATCCATAAGAACTGCTATCATGAAAGGAATTGCATGCATCAGTGATAAAAGGGAGTTTCAGTAGTTTGTCTAAGAATTAATGTTCATCTCCATCACGAAGGGGAAAATCCATCAGTCCCTTATTCTATTTCTCAGTGGCTAATGAACTACATAAAACTCAATTTCTGTACAGCAAGTTGGTCATTAGGAATGACAAGAAGACAATTATCTGCAGTCAACAACTAGAGACAGCAGCATGAGGTTGTCTCTATGACTGATATAAATCATCTTCAATGGATTTAGTCCCTAGTTTATTTTTTTTAGTATATGTGCTGCCAAAGTGAGCACTAGTTTATTATTTTTTAAGGTGAAGAAGAAGATCCAGGCATGGCCACAGATTTGGAGCTTAGTAGGGACTCCACAAATAAATGTTTATAGGTTTCTTGGTGGTTTTTATGTATACCACATCTCAGGAAGAGTAACTATGGCAGTTTTATAATCTTAAAAATGCAATCTGGGGTGGACATACCTATCAAGTAATATCATGTGAGGGTGTATGAAGTATGTTCAATTCATGAATACAAAGAGAGGGAATCACATGTGTAATGGCACAGGTTGTGAAATGGTTCAAACATAATTTCCACTGAGCAGAAATGATTGGAGAAAAGTGTTTCTTCTCCTTAGACTTGTGAAGATTTCAGATGAATCTCAGAGGAGTTGAACAGTCCAGAAGTCATTCTTAAAAGAAGTAGTTGCATTAAAGACTATTTTCTCCTACGGACCATGGATCTTAAAGAAGTATTTGCACAATTGAATGGTGGATTGTTATAAGATTTGTAACAGTCCCCCAATAAAGTGATTAATGGGGAAAAAGAAGAAGTATTTGTATAAAACTGGCAGGAAACTTTCAAGTATGGTTTAATTTAAGTGGAGACAGAGAAAAGTGATCTGTGAGCAGTCTGTCTATAAGTGCATGTTCTGTGCCACAAGCATGTCTTTCAAAGAACCCCAAAGCTTAAACTCTGCTCCAGATTTTACAGAATTAGAAATTCCCTTGCTAATAATGACTAACCACAGAGACAATAATTGGTGACTAGACTATAGAGGGTTAGGCACATGTTTGGTAGGGATGAATTGAGCCCTATGTTATGGACACTTTGCTATGTTAAATTTCAATGGCAAATTCATAAGCAGTAGAGTTGTCTTAATCTTTGACTTGAAGATAATGGTATATCTGACTGAAGCCATAGTATTTTCCATTTCTTCGTAATTGTGTTAGTCGGGGTATACTAGAGGAACAAATTTCAGAGACACACATATAGGTATAAGGAAAAGGTTTATATACAAAAGGAATGGGACATGGAGAAAGCATCCCAGCCCAGTCCAGTTCAAAGTCATCAGTCCAGTATTAACTCATATGCCCGAAATTAGTCAATAAAGTATTCTTCTGACTCACGAAGTCACAGGTCAGTGGGTGCAGAATCCCGGTGCTGGCAGGGCACCTCGTCTCCAGGACTCAACAGCAGAAGCAACTCATCACTGGCAGAGGTCTCCATCTGGCTGCCCCAGCTTCAGAGGTCTGGCTACATTAGGGCAAAGCTGTGTGGTCTCTCCGCCAGCTACTCCACCCGCCCAGCCGCCGCCATTCTGTGTTGCCTGTGGTTAATCATCTCTCAAACTAACTCCCAACAACTGGGGAAGATAGCTTCTTATCTTCACAATGGAAATATTGTGAGATTTCCCTGGAGTCTCAGGTGAAAGCCATGCCCACATAGAGGCCTCAGTGGCTACTCAATGGCTACCTCCAGATTAACAGGCTAGACCCCACCCCCATATTTCAATTATAAAATTAACATAAGCACATGACTGCCACAGTATTCATGTGAAAATCTGACGGTGGATAAGGAACACAGAGGAAGAATAAATAAGTTATGAACTTAGGGGTTGGTGAAGAATATTGAAAGTTCCATGATTGCCAAAAGAACCAACAAATCTGTCTTGGAAAAAGTACAGCCAGAATGCTCCCAAGGGGTCTCTTTGATCTGGTCAATCTTCACGGTTTGCACCAATCCTCAGATACAGTCCAGAAGAATTGGAAAGCTATTTTAAAACACCCAAAATACAAAATAATAAAACAAAATTAAAGAACTAGGACACTCTGAATTTTAAGAAACATCTAAAAATCAAGAAAAATGATCTAAAGAGAAATTCTCTGCACTAGATACATCTTAAGCAAGTTTATGACTAAAGGAGGTCTCTGTCACCAAAGGGTGTCTGTCTGACACCATGGTCACTCTATCATCACATAACTTTTGTCTGTTCTTGGGTTCATTTCACATTAGTTAGTGATTGTGAGAGTTAGGTTTTATGTTAACGTGCATTGGCCATGATATGGTCTAATATAAGTAGTCAATTGCATTATAGAATTTTCTGCGAAGCAGCCACGTAATTGTGGGAATAGATCTCTTTAATCTGGGCATTGTCTTGATATGATTGGGGGAGGTTTCATTCAGAGTAAGACCTGCTCTCAGTAAAAATTCACAGTGTGTGAAAGTCAGCAACTTTTACTGTTGGATTTGGGTCCTTCATCTAGTTTTTTTATTTTATCTTATTTTTATTTTATATATATATATTTATTCATTTTATTGGGGACTCATACTACATTCATCATAATGTATACATACATACATACATACATACATATGTTGTGTCAGTAGTTACATCTTTTCTGGGATGGGGTGGGGTGGGGTTCTTCTTTTTTTTTTTTTTGATTTGGGAGAAGTAAGCCAGTTTTATAGGGCAAGCAAGCTTAGGCAATTAGCATATCGTGATCTTCAAAATTAACAAGTGAATGGCAGCACAGCTGCAAGTCAGGCTTCAGAGGCCAAGGCTGTTTACAGCTACAAAGGCGACAAACTACAAACCCCAGGCAACAAACTGCAACAGAGTTCAGGCATATCCGGCCTGTAGCCAGATCAAGCATGTCTGGGCCTGACGGCTCCTGACAGGTCCCCCTTTTTTATTTTTCAAGTAATATCCTCCTGGGAACTCCACCTGTCTTAGGTTGTCAGGACACACACACAGTCCTTAGCCGTCATCGGTCAATGGCCTTCTAATGTCACCATGGCCTGTCTTAGGTTGGTAAAGAGTGCTCCTGATCTTACCCGTCATTGGCTGTCAAGTTCAGCTCATGGAGGCAGAGGGTCTTATCACATACTAGTTGTGTGTGCCACTCTGTTCGAGATCGCTCATCTCCAAGCGACAGTAATGAACTTGCAGGGGCCTTGCTTGGATGGTCTCAATCTGTTACTTAATAAATGCCATGAGGTTGTTGAATAATACTGGCCGTAATGAAAGCAAAAGCAATAAACTAACGAGGGGGCCCCACAGTGGCAAGAGGTAAGGCAACAGTCCATTGAGCCCGGTCCACAGTGGATCGGTGGTCAACTCCTTTCTTCTCTTCTCCGAGTCTTCTTGCAGCCACTTGATTT
>PVJH01003459.1:0-141956 GCA_004026705.1 Nesogale talazaci
AAAAAAAAAAAGATTGGAGAATCAAAAAAAGAAAAAAACCACATAGCAACAACATTTCAAATGCAGAGAGAATAGTGAAAAGATATCAAAGTAGCACAAACAAACCTAGAATAAGAGATATAGGAACTGAAAGAACATAGAACTTTCAAATTCTGATTACTTCATACTCCATAAATATGTAAATTTTGAATCAAATACATCTAGTCAGGGGTTTGAAATGTACATTTGAAAATGACAAAGAACTTAGGAAGGAATGTTTATTTCTAGCACTTTGTGTGCAAACTTAGCTTCACCTAATAAATCAAAACAACTGCTGGTGTAAGTCAATTCTAAAGTGTAGTGACCCTACAAGCAAAACAAAACAAAATCTCCCACACCATCAAGTCTACTTCAACCCATAGCAACCCTCTCTAAGGTTTCTGGGGCAGTAAAATTTTGGAAGCACAAAGCCTCATCTTTCTCAAACAGGCTGGTGGACTTGAACTTTGTACCTTGCTGTTAGCAGTCCGCAGCGTCACCAGGATTACTTGTAGTGTTAGAATGAAAATGTGTCCACATCAGGTTTCCAAGTCCTTAATCTTTACGGAAACAGATTACTACATCTTTCAGGAAGAATGCTTGTGGGCTCAAGGGGTCAATTTTTTGTTTATCGACTGAGCAGAACTACGACACCATCAGGCCTCATCTACAGTGTATGATGTGTCCTGGTGCTATGATACAGAATATGTGTACCATGACCAATATGTGAAAACAGAATTTTATCATGATGGAACCATCAGACAAATCCAGACTGCGAGTCATTCAAGCAGTAACTGATTGGAACACATGAAAAATGTTAATGAAATGAAAAAAGAGGAGGTTGGAAAATATGTTCCAGATGGTAAGGCAACTACAAAGGCATGACAACAGAATGCATGTTATAATTTTGAATGCAATTGGGAATAAAAATACAAATTTATATAGAACTCTTTGAGGAGAATATTTTTAAGAAATTAAATATGGAGTGCATGGTATATGCTTTTCTTGAATATTTTCTAAAGCTATAGTAATGGTACTAGTTACATGGAGAAATGCCCTTGTTCTTATGAAGTGTTCAGGAATGAAGTGTCTGTCATTTTTCCATAAATGGTTAAGCTCTACGGAAAGCTACACTCACACTCACACACACACATTGCAATAGGTAAAACAAATGTGGTCAAATTTACATAAATCGTTTGTTGTACTATAGATATTTGTTGCATAATTTTTGTACACGTTTGTTAGTCTGAAGTTTTTCAAGAAGCAATATTGTTAGAGAAAAAACGTACCAAGCATATTTGCAGTGAACATTTTAAATTTGCTTAGCCCTTTGACTTAATTAAAAAAAAATAGGTAGCTATGAACAAGTTCATTTTCAGAAAAGGAATACTTCATCCCATTAAAAATGCGGAAGGTGGAGAATACAGGGCTGATTCATCTATCTGATCATCTAGAGCTTAGTTTGAAACATTTTTACATTTTTACTTATTAGTCCTCTTTGAGTTCACTCTGGCCTTTCGAGCTCCCAGACCTGCTCCTCAGAAAAGATCCAAACTGTTCTCACTGCCCTTAAGTGGATTCTGATTTAGCATGACTCTATAGGGCAGGGTAGAACTGCCTCTGCAGTTCCCAAGAAACTGACATTCTTTTTGGGGTGTAGAAAGCACCGTCTTTCTCCCTTGGAAAGCCTGGCAGTTTCAAACTGCAGAACCTGTGGATTGCAGTTTAATGCATAATCCCTATTCCCACTAAGCCTCTCTCAAAAGGTCATTTTGAGAGAACAGAGGCTTAGAAAACTTGAAAAGCAGAGGCAGACTAGTAGGAGGGCAAAAGTGGAAGTAACACACTGTCTGCCCTCATCAACTCTCCTGTCCATTTACATGATGATGGTGCGGTAGACTCAGAAGATGTCATGGTCTCTATATTTAGACCTGAGATAAAGACTAGGAAGTGCAGGTCCTTGACTTCTAGTGGGATCAAAGACTTTAACACAGAGAGGTAAATCAAAGCAGTATCTCTTTGTGAAGGGCAACTATATATAACAGTGCATGAGATGGAGTCTACCAAAGGAGATTGGAAGTTGAGTCCCGGATTAACAGAAGCACTTTGAAGAAAGGAAGAGCGGGGCACTGGAAAGAAGAGTGCAGCAGCAGAAACGCAGAAAAGAGCTGAGCATCCTAGGAACCATGTGAGGGGGTGACAGGAATCTGGTGAGATGACAGTGGCAGTAGACTTTGAGAGAGCTTCATGAGGAGCACTACTTGCCTTCATTGCAAGGGTTATACTATATTTTCTATTTATTTTCTGCTATTAAAACAATCTTTACATAAGTAGGCAAAGGGTCATTTTGTCACATATATGTTGAATCAAGAAAAATACTATTACGCAAACATGTTGTAACATATTGCCAGCAAATAAATAGATCTGAAAATTAGAAGAGCTCTTTCTCGCTCACCTTTCAATAGAATAGCAGGTATATATATCTGTATCATCTGCTCATCCCACAGGTAAATCTGTTTCACCAGAAAATCAGACGGAGTAGGCGTCTTGGAAGATCTAGGGGAAAATGATGCTGTGATGTGCAGTTCGTTTTCTCAAAGACCTTAGTCACACAACTTCAGGAAAATGCTCATTTGGGCTCAAAGGCAGCAGTCTGAGATTCACCAAATATTCTTATTTTACTGTACTTCTCATGTCTTTAAATAAAAGTTTAATTTAACTTTTTTCTTTCCTCATTTCACACACACACAAAAAACAGATTCTCTGTAAAAACAAGGACAGCTAAATTAGCAAAGCTTATAGGATTAAGAGGAATGGCCCAATCTCCTGTGGTTAAGGCAACAGGACACTGCAACATATAAACATTTGCTT
This sequence comes from Nesogale talazaci, assembly GCA_004026705.1. Taxonomy (NCBI): domain Eukaryota; kingdom Metazoa; phylum Chordata; class Mammalia; order Afrosoricida; family Tenrecidae; genus Nesogale; species Nesogale talazaci. Next base: position 2,890 of record PVJH01003459.1, read on the forward strand.
ATATTAATGCTTTAGGATGAGCTGTTAACAGAATTTGGAACTAAAAATTAAATATAGGGTGGGGCTGAGGCCCAGTGGCACTCTCAGGAGCAGCACTGAGTAGCTCCCACGACCACCAGAGGGCAGTGATGCGCCCCCCCCCCCAAATTAAATATAATGAACACAAAGCAGTTAGATTAAGAAACCAATCAAAATTAATTTAGCTTCTTGTATGTGAATTCAACAATTGAAATTAAAATTCTTTAAACAAATTGCAAGCTTCAGAAATCTAATAGCTTAGTTCATATGCTCCAAGGGGTTAATTAAACAAGAACTGATGAAAATTAACCATGAACTGAGCAGTGTGGTACATAGTACATACGATACCATTGTTTCTGATGAATACTGGTTGAAGGTCCCACTTAAAGAACCAGGAGCAATGGGGTAGCTAAAGTTTTTTTTTTAACTTTTTTTTTTGGTGGCATCACTGTCCTGGTGGGAGTAGGATGTCCAGCCTTGCTTCTGGAGAGTTGCTGCTGGATTTGAACTGCCAGTTCTGTGGGCCTCAGTCCCACACACAATCACTATGCCACTGGGGCTCAGGCCATAGCTAAAGTTTTAAAAAATATCACAAATACACAGGAACTCAGGGAACAGGAAGGGCCTAGTTGAACCCCTCCAACACTGTCCTTGTCCATCTAGATCTACCATACACTAAAAGGCGGGGGTTCCCTAGGATGGTTGTGTTTAACTCAAAAGGCTCTTTAAATATTAATTTAGGAGCCACACAAGTCTCATGACCTTCACATGTGGGATATATGATAATGTATCCAGTCTGTTTAGATATAATGTCAATTTTAATGCATAAACTCCCTTGGTGGAAAAAGAAAAATTCTGATCCAAGTCTATGTCTTGAAAATTTATTCTGTAAATAAGCAAAGAGGTAGATGATAGATAGATAGATGGATAGATAAATAGATAGATGAATAGACCCACTACCATTGAGTTGGTTTTTACTCAAATTGACTTTACATAGAACAAAGGAGGCTATAAATCTTTATAAAAGCAGACTGCCACATTTCCCAAACCTTTTAGTTAGGGGCTGAAAACAAAACTTATTTACAGAGTGCTCCTTGAGAGAGAATTAGATTCTTAAATGATGCTATCTATATGGTAGCCAAAGTTTCAGATTATTTTCTTTGCAGTATATATATATATAAGAGCCCACTATGCATTGTTCAGTTTGTCATGCTGTGGGGCTGTTATGTTATTATGATACTGGAAACTATATCCCAGTTATTTCTAATTCTAGTAAGGTTGGTGGAAATATGAAATTGCTTAATATGACTTTTATTTACAGTCTTTGTAGTTTCCAGCCAGTAAATGGGTAGGACTATGTAAATAAGGTGAATAGGACTCTCACTCCGGGCTTGGCAGTTATTACATTCCACTGGGTATATAAGTAGGCCATTTTAGAAGTCAAAGGAAGAGTCTCACAATCAAGAAAGAAGAACCACCAGTGCAGTATATGTGGTGAGACCTTTGCCTGAAGTGTCCGAGTAACAGGCCCATAAAAAAAATCTCAAAGCCAAGATTAAGAGATAGACAAAGAGCACCTCCCAGACCTTGAGGAAAAGTAAGGGAAAAGTACCCACACTGTGAGGCAGAGCAGTAAATAGGCTTCTCCTTGAAGGGATCATGTGATCGACAAGCCAAGGACCAGAGAGCCATACCAGACAGCATGGCTGAGAAGAAGCACTGTGGACAAAACTGTATTTCTGAAAGTTTGTAAGTTTCTAGGTTCAGAATAAACCCCCATCACCGTGGGTATTGTCTATGAGTTCTGTGTGGACCTTGCAATGAATTATTGAGCCTAACAAAGAGGTAGAGGGCAATGGAAGGGATGGTCAGTTTCAGAATAGGGTGAAATAGGCTAGTGAGTGGAGGCATGTGTGACTTCTGGGCAGATGTGTAGTTGAATTTGCCACCTTTGGGAAGCCATAGGAGATGTGATGTGGCCATTCTGACCTTCAGTCAGGGTCTTGAACATGGAATAGTCAATCCAGTATTCAGGTTTCATCAGAGTTTCCGGATTGAGAAGAGACTAGGCGATTCAAATACAGCAGCAGTTCTCCAGGAGCAAGGCTGGGTCTCCCACTCCTGCCAGGGGGAAATGATGCTCCCCACCCCCCAAAAAAAGAGAGACTAGGAAGAAATAATAGGCAATCTGTATCCAATAGAAAAATCAATAAAAACTTGATGAACAGCAGTGGAATACTGTCTGATACATGCTGAAATATGAGTTCCTCAAGTTAGAAGGTGCTCAAAATACAACTCAAAGAAGAGTTGACTTGAATGATGTGGTTTTAGCAAAGTTTTTGAGACATTTCCTTCCTGATAAGACATGAATCAAGCTGAAAGAAACAACTACAAAAAGCTAGTAATAATTAGAATGTGGTGTGTATGATTTGTGAATCTAGAAAAATTGGAACACATAAAGATCAGTATCCCAGACATGAATGAGCTGAAATAGACTGCTTTTGGCCTTTTGAGATGAATAATAATATGGTTTACTATGCCAAGCATAAAAAATTAAGGAGGAATGACATTGCACTCATTATCAAATAGTTTTCAAGATCTTTCTTGAAGTACAGTGTTGTGTGTCATAGGTTAATATTTATATGCCTAGTAATACCAGTCAATACAACTATTATTCAAATTTATATATTAAACAGTAAAATCAGTGTTGATGAAATTGAAGAATTCTAACAACTTCATTCTGCAATTTGTCATTCAACAAAGATGCATTGACAATACTGATGGTTAGAATGCAAAAGTTGGAAACAAACAGGATGCACAGATCTATAATTAGAAAATATGGTCTTGGTGATAGAAATGATGCTGGAGAATGAATGCTAGAATTTTCCAATACCAATGATATCTTCATTACAAATACATTTTTACAAGCATAAAAGTGACAGCTATTCACCTGAACTTCATCAGATAAAATAAAAAGGAATCAAATTGACTATATCTGTGGGAGGAGAAAACAGAGAAAAGAAATATTATCAGTCAAGACAAAGTCAAGGACTAACTGTGAAAGAGATCAGCAATTGCTGATGGGCAACTTCAGGTTGAAGCTCAAGAAATTTCAAACAAATCTATGAGAACCTAAACATAATCTTGAGAATACCTATATTCTGAGATAATCCAAAAGCATATTTAACTCCTAGAACAGTAATGACTAGAGGATAGATGAGTTGTGTGATGACAGCAAAAGCATAATTTATTTAAAAAAACATAATTTAAAAGATAGGAAAGAAAGTAAACACCTAAATTTTGCTGTCAGATAAGACTCTGATACTGGCTCTTGAAGAGAGACTAGCTAAAGCAAATGAAAAAAAAATAATGAAGTAAAAGAACTGAGCAAAAAATTGCAAAAGCAAGCTTGAGAAGAAATAGCAAAGCATGATAGTGGAGTATGCAAAGGCTTGGTGTTAGAAAACAAAAGGGAATAAGACACTCATAATAGCTTTAACTGAAAATACATTTCAAGCCTTGACTTACAACACTGAAGATTACTCTAAGAAAAAGTAGTGGACAATTCAGGAAGCACCAAGAGAAGATGGAAAGAACACACAGATTCATTGTACCCCAAAAGAACTGGTCAACATTTGACTATTTCAGGAGGTAGCCTGTGATCAAGAGCTGATTGTATTAAAAGAATTCCTAGGTGAACTGAGGACATTATCGTTAAAAAAGATTCTAGTAATGGGTAGAACATTAATTGAAATTTTTCCAGTAATGGATGCAATACTGGAAACATTCACTCATCTATGCCAAGCAATTTAGAAGATAGCTGCCTGGCCAGTTACCTGGAAGAGATGCATATTTATGCCCATTCCAAAGACAGGTGATGCAAACAGATAGGGGAAATGATCAAACAATATAATTAATATTATATGCAAGTAACATTTTGCTGACACTAATTAAAAAATTGATACAGCAATGAAAAAGAAATTTAAAGCAGATCTTGTCGAAAAGTAAAAAATATCAAGAAAGAGGCTTATTTGTGTTTCCTTGACTATGCAAATGCATTTGACGATAAGTATCTAACGAACTAACAATAGCATGTAGAAAACTTGGGATTCCAAAACACGTCACCAAGCTCGTGTGGAACGTGTTTACAGAGAGGAAATGGTTACTGAAGCGGACCAAGGGTATATTTCATGACTTAAAATCAGAAAAGATGCATTAGAGTTACATCCTTCCATCATATCCATTTTAATTTCTCTTCTGACCAAATAATCCAAAATTCTGGACGACATGAAGAAAAATATCGCATACGGTTTAGAGGAAGTGTCGTAAACAATCTATAATACTCAAAGGAGTCAACCTTGTTTGCTGAAAGCCAAAAGGACAAGGAGTACTTTTTAATGGAGATTAAAAACAGAGCTTTTGGTATGCATTATAACTCAATATTAACACAACAAAAATCCTCACAGCTAAGTCAACAAACAACATCACGATACATGGAGAAGATATTTAAATTGGCAAGGATTTCATTTTACTTGGATCCACAAACAAATCAACACTAATAGCCACTACCATCCAACAACATACCTGACTAGCAACATTATGGGAAAGGCTCTTGTGGTAGTGTTAAAAAACTTGACTCTTATCTGTAGAGATTCCTGGGAGTATTCAGAATGCCCAATGAACCGATGAAAATTCACTTTATCCCGAGACAATACAAATCCAGTTTCATTTCTCCTTTTATCCTGTCATCAAAAGGAAACAAGTTAAGCCTGATGTGTTAACAACCTCAATAAAGCAGAGATGACTCAGGAGCTTTTCTTACCAGGTCACCTTCCTCCCTGAACTCCACGGTTACAGGCACGGGTAGCCAGCGTCTGCGGAAGGGCCTTCTGCTAGAGCAGGTGTAGAGACGGACGTCCACAGTCCCCACAAACTATGGAGGTAAAGGCCAGCTTAGAGCAAGTGAAGACACATAGTTGAGAAAAGCCCTCAACCCGATAATAGTGATACACATTATTATAATTATACAAAAGTACCGTACTTTTACCAAAATAATGTATGACTAAACCAATAGATAGCATCCTGATAAACGGAGAAAAGAGTGAAGTTGTCAAGGATTTCATCTGGCCTGGATCTACAATCAATTCTCACAGAAGCAACAGTCCAGAGATCAAATGGTACACTATATTGGGTAAATCTGCTGTACGTGATCTTTGTGAAGTGTTAAAGATAAACGCTTTGAGGAGTAAGGTGTGCCTGACCAAGCCATGATATGTTAAATTGCCTCATATGCATGTGAAAAGTGGACATTAAATAAAGAACAATCGATGCATTTGAATTATGGTTTTGGCAAAGAATATTGCAAGTACTAGGGACTAACAGAAGAACACACAAATCTGACTTGTAGGAAATATAATCAGATTGCTCCTTAGAAAAGAAAGATGATGAATTTACTCCCATGTACTTTGGACATGTTTTGGGAAAGACCAGTGCCTGAAAAGAGACATCACATTTAGTAAAAGAGAGGGTAATAAAACAAGAAGGCCCTCAATGGGATGGCTTGACGCGGTGGCTGAAAAATGGTTTCATGGATAGTAACAATGGTGGACATGACCTAGCAGTCATGGTGCTTTATTCTGCTGTACATAAGGTTTCCAGGACTGTATACCAATGTACTGGGACTTGACCACAACATAATTTTTCTGTGGCGGTCAATCATGTAACCCCTTTGCATGTTATTTTCCTAAGCATTGCTATGCATATTGTGTATATCAGCCCATTATTTACAAGAGCTTGCTATTGGTGAAAAAATAAGTTATGTATAGGATGAATAAATGAGAAGTTAATTTAGAAATACATGAGTTTTACTACATAGGATAGCAGGATTTGAGGTGAATTTAATATTTTCCATTTATTGCTAACTTTCATTAGAATTGCTAACTTTCAAAGTTTACAAAAAGTACTTCTTTATTCAATTTTCACCTTAAAATCTCACATCAAGATATCTGTTCATTGTGAAAATTTAGGAAGGTATAGAAAGAATTAATGTAGAAGGATGAATAGATGCTGTGGTGAAGGTAAGGTGCTTCCATAAGGCCCATGGAGGCCCAGGTCAAGGCACCATGTGGCTGAGAGGCTGCCAGCCAGAGAGAGTTGGCTGCTGACTGAGGAGCGGCAGCGTTGCAGACCAACGATTGTGTCCTAAACATTTTATGATCCTGACTTGTGGTGACTTGTTAATGTGTCTAATAAATCCTCATATCATGAGTATCTGTGAGAGGTGTGGCCATTACAACAGATTATCAAATCAAGAAGAGCAGCAGAGAGCCATGGGAGGACTGAATGGGGTGTCAGAATAGCGTACAAGAAGGATGGAGAGTAGAAATGTGTCTGACTTCTGATTTGCCATAATTGACCTTGAGCTGGATTCTCTGAGATGGATTCTCTAAGAATGCATTATGTTAATGTGCTGATTAGCCACTTAAGGTATCCTAATAAATATATGGATACTTTATAAAGTGAGGATCTTGTTGGCTATATCAGAAAGATAACTAAAAATATAAAATTAATTTGTGCATAACTCCTCAGCCATTTATAGATTTCTCATTGACACAGGTATTCTAACAGTGCTGGGACACAGACATAGAAAATATGCATTTTACTCTCTGGGAACTCAACAGGATACTGAAATTGTTCATGTGATTTCAAAATGTGGAAAGCGAAGTAGATAATCACATCACCAAATAACTGGGACAGACCTGACTTCTCCATCCTACCCACTCGGGTTATCTCTGGTTCTCTCCTGCTTAACCTCCCAGGCTCCAAGGGCCTTCTTTAGTGAGTCAGCCTAGCCTTTCAAGTTATGTGAAAGAGAACAGCCCATAGTAATTCCCCCACAATATTACCCCCACTTCTCAAGTTTCGCTCACTTTGAATTTTTCATAGGTTTTCAGAAATGAGTCAATTATTCCAGAGATTATTGATCATACTAGGGGGCATAATCTTATCACCTACTCCAATGCATTACCTCTATGTTCCTCCATGGTCATGGATTTAAACTCACTGTGATGGAGTTTGTGCCAACTTCTAACAACCAGATAGGGTAGAGTTGAACTGCCCCTGTGACTTTCTGGGATTGTAACTATTTATGGGAATAGAAAGTCACATCTTTCTCTCACAGATTTCAAACATCCCTTGGAAATTCTGAGTGGTTCCTCTCCCCGAGATACCAGTGATGACCGATTTTGGTGGAATATTCTGGAGAAGCCATAATCTTCCAAGATAAAAATAGACAGCAAAGCATTTTACATGACATCTCTCTTGAAATAAAAAAGCACCAAATACAAGCATCCCAACCTATTCTCTTTATTGTTCATCAAAACTTACTGCAAAATTAGAATGGGAATCGGAAGTGGCAGACCACCTGCTACATTGTACCTGACCAGTGGCCTGTCCCCCTGGATAGGAATCCTTTTTGAAGAGCATGATCTGACTAATGTAGCATGGGTTCTGGATGCCTGGTCCATCAAGGTGCTGCCCAGCTACTTCCCTGGGTAAGTGAACCTGGACCGAACCAATGCTCTGGACAGTGTTCTCAAGGCTATAATGAAAACAGGCCTGAAATTCCATGTCTTCAGTGCCAATGTGGAGCTGAAGCTTGCTGCTTATAATGAGAGAGTTCTGAAACAAAGAACAAGGAAGAGTCAAGTGGTTATAAAACAAACGAAGAAGCTGTCTTGAATCTAGACCAGGGAGTGGAATAATTGAAAGTAAATTAGTTTCCAATTAATTTGGATTCATTTGAAATAGCAAAGATTTTGGTTCAAGGAAACAATGGAAAATAGCTTGAAATGTGAACTGATTTCTTTTGTTGTGGCGGCATTCGCAATAGACTGAGCAGATCGGCAATATTGTTGTTAGGTGTCATTGATTCGGCTGCTACCCTACGTAGAACGGACTGAAACACTGCTGGTCCTGAACCATCCTCTCAATTGTTCCTCTGTTTGAGCCCATTGTTGCAGTCACTGTGTCAAGAAATCGTGTAGAGTCTGCTTTTTTTCTGCTGCTCCTTTACTCACCAAGCATGATGTTGTTCTCCAGGGACTAGTCTCTCCTGATAGCATGCACTACGTCTGTGATACAAAGCTTTAACAGCCTTGCTTCTAGAGAGAATTCTGGCTGTACTTATTCCAAGACAAATTTGTCTATCCTTCCATGATACCTACAATATTTTTTGCCAGCTTTGCAATTCAAACATGCAGGTTATCCTTTGGCTTTCCTTATTCAATTCCCAGTTCATATGCATATGAGGCAATTGAAAGTATCATGGCTTGGGTCAGGTTCACCCTAGGTCATATCTTTGATGTCAACATTTCAGACATGTGTTGTGCAACAGATTTACACAGTGCAACCCACAATTTGATCTTCCGATTGCTGCTTCCATGAGTATTGGTCATCGACCCTAGCATGGCATACTCTGTGACAAAGTCAATCTTTCTCCAGATGTAAGGATTTTTGTTTTCTTTACATTGAGCAGTAATCCATACTGGAGGCTGTAAACCTTGATCTCCATCAGTAGATATGTCAAGTTCTCTTTATTTTCAACAAGCAAGGTTGTGTTATCAGATTTATCACAGGTTGTACATAAGACTTCTGGTGAATTATTTAATATGGCTCTTCCAGCCTAATTCTCTAACTCCACCAAAAGACTTTTTCCTGCGTGGGTCTGGTAAGAAAATGGAGGAAGATACTGATAGGGTTCACCTGCAAGAATAATTGTAGTAGGATTCCCTGGAATGCCACGCTGACATGTATAAAATTAGTCCTCTGAGAATCTGGAAGCAGGAAGGTCATTGCCAGCAAGAGCAAGACCCATCCTCTAGACCATGAGTCCAGTGCAGTGAACCTCTTGGATCCAGGTGACAGCTTTACCATCAGAAGAGCAGCAGCAGAACCAGGGGGCAGAGCATAGAACAGACTGATGGACTTCTCAACCCACTAAGCAATTTAAGATAATTGGTTTTTGTGCAATAGGCTACCTCTGAACACCTATTTGAGGCTGCTATTGACACATGGTGGTGAAGAGGGGTGACTTCAGAGTGAAGCTTACTTGAGTGGGATACCTCTGGGCACTTTCTGATCCATGGAAGAGGAGAAGAATGCCTACCGGCTAAGATTCACTGGAGAGGGGTGCCTCTGGGCATGTAACACAGGTTTGCTGATCCCAGGAGTTTAAGTTGAAAGCATTTTGGTTCGGTCTTATAGCAGAGTAGTATGACACTTTGGGCATTAATTAGCAGACCTGAAACTTTGTAATATGTTCTGGTTAACAAGTATCATGTACATTTCTCAGTGGCTTTATGATTTTTAACTTCCTTATAAACTATTTAATGATGAATTTTGTCATTAAGTTTCTATGTTGCCATTGTAATGGACAGTAGAAACTAGAGAGGTGAAACAGTGATGACTAACTAAATTAGCATATCTGTCAAGAAAATCAAAAGGATATACCTGATTTCAGTGGTTACAATCTTGTCATTTGATCCCCTCTCTAATGCATGTTAGGCCTGATCTGGTTTTCAACATTTTCTTTATTTATGTACCATGTATACTTGAGTATAAGCCAACCTGAATAACAGCCAAGGCACCTACTTTTACCATAAAACTTCATAAAAATGTGCTGAAAAACTCAGCTTTATTTACCTATTGGTTGTTTATTTGTTCATATTGGGTCTTATCAGAGGTGTTAATCATTGGGGACTCTTCCTTTTGAATTTTTATTATATTTTTTCTGTTTTTTTAGTATATGAAATCCAGGACTGATGAATCTATAGGTACAGCAAGTAGAATAAGGGTTTCTGGGGCTGGGGGACAGTGGTGGTTGTAGTGGCAGTTGGGGAGTTTAGGGCAAAAGAGAGGTAGTTGATTGATGACAAGGAATTCAGGAAGGAAAAAAATGGTTGAAATTGCTTGTGGCATCAATTGTGCAATCATGCTTAATGTGATCAAACCATGGCATGATATGATAGTTGTATTCATTCCCGATAAAATGGTTAAAAAAGAACAATTAGTTTTTATGACATAGTGCTGCTTTAGCCCCATTGTCATAAAGAGATCACTGAAGAGATGGGTGCTGTAGGAAAATGTAGAGAAGAAACTAGATGATGTTTGGCTACCAGAAAGAATACCATCCAAGGCCTTAAAAACATATCTTACAACAAGCTTCCAGGTGATGTACCAACTGAGTCCACATGGAAGAAACACACCAGTCTGTGTGAAAAATGATAAATCCAACTCTAAGGAGGGCATGGTATCAGAGTTTAAATTGTGAGCACTGGCTTAGCAGAAGGCTATGGGTGACAGTGGAGGTCCCAAATCCTTTTGCAGGGTTCCCACCTGGATTAAGCCTTCGGTGAATCCCCTGTGGCAAGAGTCGAGAATTGTCAATAACCTTATCAGACAGAGAGTGTTATAAAGTTGACTGTGGCATCTTTAGTTAGGGTAAAAGAAATACCTTATCATTTGATTTTCCTTTTGACTCATTCTAAAACTGTTTTAGCTTTTAAAAAGTAAAGGGGGAAATCTCATGGGTTAAGTTTCTAATGACTGCCCTCTGATCATACACCAAGGATGTGATTAGCCTTGTCATCATTCAGAGTGCATTGGAAAGTGGATTATTGCAGATAACTAGGTTAAAATTTAACACCTTGCCATTGATCTCCTTCTGACCCATTTTTAATTTGTACTAGGTTTTAAATATTTTCTACTTTGCTTTTAATTAAGATTATATTTCCCCACTTCTCATTGCTGGTTTAGTTTTTTTTTTTTTTGGTATGACTTTCTGTATATGAAATACAGGATAGCTAAATCTATAAAGACAGTAATTGGGAAATAATTTAAAAATTAAATTAAAAAAATTTTTAAAAGGCAGTAATTGAATAAATGGTTTCTTTGGGGGATGCGGAGGAGGTGGAAGAGCTAAAAACAATGAGTACAAGAAAGAAGGAAATACTGTAAAATTGTGATGATTGTATAACTCTTCTTAATATGATTAAACTATTGAATTATATGATATGTGAATTATATCCCAATAAAACTGTTGTAAAAATTCACTAAAAACAAACAAAAAAGATGAAATGGAAACAAAATTTCATCAAAACATTGTGATATTACCATGAGGCACTTAAAATTATTAAATAAAAATTCTAAATATCAAACACAGAATTATGAGGAACTAATTATATGTTACTTTTATGGACCCAGCACTCTTCTGCTGTACAACTCTGTATATTTTACTTTTAAAAAGTGACTAAACAGTGATGCCCACCAAAAAAGTGACTAAACATACAAATTAATCTCTTCAGAAAGCAAACAGTTGTCTTATTATAGGTGAAAAGAAGTGTTACTTACCAATAATAAATGTGATATAACTTTGATTCCTTCTTCTCGTAGATAATCCATAGACCTTGATTTTTCTGGCTCAGAAACTTGCAAGACTCCAGATAGCAGCACAATGAGCTTCAACATGAACTCCCTGTCAGCCACAGACCTCTCCAGTAACTGATAGTGAGCAAGGAGTGTCCATGTGTGTCTGATGATGAGACTTGCACTCCTGAAGGTCAACTGCATGAAAAGATGGAAGGAATCCAGTTTATCAGACGTGTTGGTTATACTCAGATCTTTCCTTTGGGGGGAATTAAGAAGAAAGTTGATTGCTTTTAATTTTTTACATTACTAAGATAGGGTTCAAGAGAACTGGATTTAAGTCCAGGTTTTATCTTTAGCTGGCATATCAGATTGGCCAACATCAGATCTCAATTTGCTCTTGGTTCTTTAGATCCCTGTTCCATGAATGAGCAAATTGAACTAAATCTTACGGGAGCCTGTATATTTTAAAACGTTATTTTGTTTTAACTCTAACAAGTTCATAAACTGGCCGCAACCTATTTTACAGCATTCTCTTTTCCCACTGCCCATAAACATTCCAACATCACACTGAATCTCTCTATTTTCATATAATCATGATCTCTACCACAGAAGTACGGCAGCACTGTGTGATAGCCACTGGCCGCTAATCACCAAGGTGAACACTTCAGCCCCTAGTTGCCCTTGGGGAGAAGGATTTGGCTGTTTGTTACAGTAAAGGGTTATGGTCTGGGTAATGATATGCAGGATCACTAAGCATTGGAATCAACCTAATGACAGTGGTTTCATTGGGAGTTTGGCTATGCATGATGCCATAGATATTACCTCTTCCTGGAATACTTTTATGCTGTCTTTCCTTAGAAAAATGAATCCCTCTCTCTCTCTCTTAAAAGTCAATATGGATCATGTTCAAACATAGAAAAAATGTTGTATAGCATTGTAATGTCCTCATCACCCAACCTTAACAATCACCATTCATTAGTAATATTTTTTCTTCTATCCCACACTTAACCGTAAAAATATTAATATTCTAAAACAAGTGTCAGGAATAATTTCTATCTAGGAATACTAGTATATGTAACTAACTAAAAATTTGCCCCAAATGCCATTACTATTCCAAACAAATTGATAAGGTGTCATTACAACATATCTTTTAAAAACACCTTCAAATATCCAGGAGACAGTTATCTGCCTTGTTGCTTGTGTTCCTTCAGAATTTTGTCAGTCATCTAATGATGGGATTTAGCATATGTATTAAAGTATATGTTTCTGCTTTATGCACCAGGTCCTTAAAGACATGGTGAAATAATCTTCCTCTTTGTAGATTTTAACCACTGGTTGAAATCAAATCAGTGCTGACTCCAAGCAATCCCCGGTGTATCAAAAGAGAGGTGTCCTTTCCCTGCTGGGCCCCTTCAGCAGACGCTGATCACTCCTCCCACCTGAGACATTTCTGAGCCATCTGAACCATCAACATTTTGGTTAACAGCTAATCACATGAGCCACACTGTCCCCCCTTTTGGTAGAGTCTCACTCCCTGGCATCGGGTCAGTTCTGACTCACAGGGACCCTGCAGCACAGAGTATGACTGCCCCTGGGGGTTTCTGAGATGAAATCTTTTTTTTTGGGAGGGGGCATCACTGCCCTCTGGTGGTCTTGGGAGCTACCCAGGATTGCTCCTGGGGAGTCACCGCTGGATTTGAACCGCCAAGCCCGTGGGCTGCAGTCCCGCATTCATCCACTACGCCACTGGGGCTCAGCTTTTTTTTTTTTTAAGACTAAATCTTTACAGGAGTAGAAAGCCTTGTGTTTCTCTTGAGAAGTAGTTGGTGGTTTTGAACTGCAGACTTTGTGGTTAGCAGCTCAACATGTAACCCAGTACTCCACCAGAGATCCTCTTTACTAGCTCCTAAATAATGCCCAGCCAAATGATTTTTGTTGTTACTTCTAACTCATGGCAAATCCATTTCTATAAGCATACCAACGTGCTCTACAGGTTTTCAGGGCTGTGACCTTTCAGAAACACACCTCCAAGCCTGCCTTCCAAGTCACTTCTCCACAGACAGGAGCCATCAACTGTCCAGCTGGTGCTACCCAGGGATGACCCAAATGATAAGAAAGTGAGATGTAGATTCTATTTTCTGAGAGCCATGCTGATTGGACAAAGATGTAGTTTCAAAATACCTTTTAAAAGGCACCCTATTCGATTCTCCCTACCCCTTTGAAAAGGGAGTCCTGGTGGCAAGGTTAGCACTTTGAACTCACCAGCCTGCCTGAGGGGAAAGGCAGGGCTTTCTATACCTGCAAAGAGTTACTGTCTCATAAGTCTGCAGGTGGTTCCACCCTTTCCTATATAGTCCTCAAGAGTCAGCATCTACTAGATTTCCTTTGGAGGGTGACCTGTGGGAAGGGGGTGGAGGCATTGAATAAAGAACTGCGACTTAGCCTGGGATCAGAGCTCCCGAAATCAGGAATCTGGGGGAGAGCTGCCTGGCTGTCTGCCAGATTCATTCTCTTAACTCCTTCTCTAAGGTCATTCCTGGGAAGTGAACCCTTTTCCTCAAATCTTTTTGAATTCAGGTAGCCATGTTTACCAGGTGAAGTATTGTCACTGGAAGACAACACTTTCAACAAGCAAGTGCAATTTCCTCATACTCTATTCCCTCAATTTAGGAATCCACACAGGAGAGACTTGAGATTGAAAGCAGCCTGAAATCCTGAGTCATTATGTAAAAGACACCTCACTAAATAGTTATATTCAAATAGGAAATAAACTTCTGCTGTATTGTGGAGTGTGGTAGTCAGAAACAATGCTGACTGGACACTCCTGGCTAGGGATAGAGTCAAACCTGCCAATCAAGTTACAGCCCAGTGACACTTCCTGGATGTTCTAACCTTTCTCCTGTTTGTAGAAGAAAACAGAACTCTGGGAACTGATCTCTCTATTTCCATTCATCTTCCTGCATCAACTGGGACTCAACTGAAGAGCCTGAGAGCTATCAGTGCTCTTCTATGTGTCCACCAATGTTGGATCCACATGATTCTGCACCCACCAGCCTAGGGTCTTTCCAAGTCACAATTCACAATCTGTGTCACTGGCATGTGGCTAGGTGGATCTGAGAGAGGGATTTATAGACTGATATCAAGCTTGAGATGAACTGGGATGGGTTGCCTTCTTGATAGAAAGCTTTCTCTTATATATAGATAAGTGTCACTGGATGTGTTTCTCTAGACAACCCAATCTAACACACAGAACCTAGGTGGCACCATGACTCAAGAATCAGGAGACTAAGCAACAGGTTGACCATTCAATCCTATCAAATTCTCTTGGGGATAAAAACAAGACAGTGTTCTTCCTTAAAGATGTATAGCCTGAGAGATTCTATGAAGCAATTCCATCCTGTACTATTTAATGGGTTGCTATGAGTCAAAATGAACACCATGGAAGTGGGCATTAAAAATATTAAGACAGTGAGATTTTAGAATTTTTTCTATTATAATAGTTAGCGTTACTGTAACATAAGTAGTGTGTAATCTACACAAATGAAGTACACTACAATTGAAATATAGATGTCCAAAGTCCAATGATAAATCAAGGGTGGAAAGTATTGTAACAACCAAACCAAACCAAATTCACTGCCATAAAGTTGATGCAGACTCATAATGACCCTACAGGAAAGGAGAGACATCCTTCTTTACTGGAACAGTAGGTGGCTTTGAACTGCTGACTGGCAGTTAGCAGCCCAATACATAACCACTAGGCTACCAGGGCACCTACTTACTTTAGCAAAGTCATGTCCACATTTCCCTAGAATAAAGCAGAACATTGCCCTCTAACCTCTGTCGAGAGTCCACATAGAAGTTGCCATTTGAATCTAAGCTTAACTGAACATATTTCACCCCTGATGAAATAAAGTTAAAATTACTCTAGAGTCTAGATGGAAGGAAAAACGTTCTAGCTTGAAGATGCTTGAGAAGACAGCATAAGTTTGTAAGTAAGGAACGTTCAGAGTGACAAAAATAGGAGATAGTGATGTTGGTAGATAGACAAGACATAATACAGAGAGTGGTTTGTAGCCAATTTTGTATGATGAACTGAAGAACTGAATTATATCCTAAAGTACAAGGGAGTATTTGTAGAATACAAGAAAGTTTGAGGTGAGCTCTGGTAGCGGAGAGAAGGAGGTGGTGTGAAGAGAAGATCAGCCTCATTTTGATCTAGATGATTACTGTAATAGCAGAAGCAAAGATGATGGAGACACAGATCGAGACAAGAGAGTTGGGAAGGCAATGGCAGTGTCAACTAGGTAGGTAATCATTCTTTCAGTCACATCTGCCTGCTGCACTCCTGCTGTGTATCACACGTGATGTTACAGGGTGAGCAGGAGGGCGAGACACTTTGCATCATGGAGTACATGTTCCAGTGAGGAGAGAGGAGCACGAAAAAATAAAGAAATAAGAGAGTGTGAAAATATCAAAGAAGAGAAACGAGGTAGGAAGAGGTACAACGGCATTGTAGTATTTACTGTGTCTCTTCTAGCTAGGGTAGAACTCCCAAAGAACGATCTTTCCTGACACGGGTCTCAGAGTAGTGGTGGATTCACCTGTGAGTGTTTGCAAACAGGCTTCCTTGATCCTGCTATGTGTAACAGGAGCCCTCTGAGAAGCAGATGGATGGATCTTATTTATTAGCGGATATGCCACACCTGGATCCTTGAGCTGTGAACATCCTGGATCCAGATTTAACATATCTTGATCAACGGCTAATCCGGGTATCTCTCACTGGCATTAAAATTTGCAAACTCCCTAACACAGCTGTCTCATTAGCATTAAGCCAATGCTGTCTCATAGCACCCCCTGCTGTGCATTTCAGGGCCTGTAGAGAACTCGGTCTTTCATGGAGCTGCCGGTGATTTGTACTTGCAGACCTTGTAGACTGCATCCCAGCACGTGTAACCACTATGCTACCACCATTTGTTTCCTTAGGGTCTCCAATCGTGAAACTTGTGAGTTGCTCAGGTGTTAGATACTAATAGTTAGAACCCAGCTCCTTTTCTCTCACTGCCATCGAGCCACTGGTGACTCATAGCCATCCTATAGGACAGGGTAGCTCTGCCTCAGTGAGAGTCCCAGACCCTGACTCTTCCTAGGAGGAGAAAGCCTTGAGTTTCTCCCAAGGAGTAGCTGGTGGTTTCAAACTGCCAACCTTGCGATTAGCAGACCAACTCCTCAAACCACATCACCAGGTCTCTTGAGAGGGAAATTACAGAACACGAGTTAAGTCTATGGAATTGGCATCAGAAGGGTGATTGGTTGCAATTGGCTCCAGATCTTTAGAAGTATGTTATCTTATTCTTTTTTTTTAAGAGATAGAACTAAGTAGACATGAATGCTACTTTTTGAGAATGGCTCTTTTGGATCTTTTAGCATATAATAGGTGCAAAAAGTGATATGCTGCAGCTGGGAAGAGTGCAGCTGCTTCTGTAGTGCAGTGTAATAGGAGACCAGTCCCTCCCTGGAACTATCCTGCCAGTCCTCTGGCCATAAATACATAATAGATACTTCCCAGGGGGTGGGAAAGAGGTTATAATGTTTAGGTGTTACTTACAAGATTAAGGGGCTATCTGCTTATTTGGCTTCACAATTGATACTCAATATTTCTCTAGTCTGATGTTGTAATAGGGGAAATCAATCATGATGACAAGAAAGTAATCATGCTTGAAAGAGTGTGTAAGTCTGCCTTCAGCCTGAGTTTGAGTCAGTATGTTAAAAGAAGACTTACGGATTGCCATGAAAACAAGAGACTTTCTTTCTTATATTTTTTTTCCTTGAAGACTTGTTGAAGTTAAGGGCTAAGAAAGAAAACCTGAAGTTCAGTCAGAACTGTTGGGAGAATAGACAGTTTACATTTAAAGGGAAGAACCCAAAGAGAAAAAGACTGTTTGGCCTCTGAATATTTTGAGCAAGCATTTTGCCACTGAATGTATCAAAGCAGGAAAGTCCATGCCCAGCAGGAAAATGCCCACTTCCTGGACTCAAAGTGAAAGAGAGTGGTGAGCTTGGTGTGTTCATTATGGCAACCACCTGGATCCACTGCCAGAGTGAAAGTTGGGGGAGGTGCAGCAGTGAAGAAAGGGCTGATACGAATATATCTCATTGGTACCCAGTGATGTGATTCATTGAGGCTGATCATGAGATAAGAGGAAGGGCTGGCTGATCTGATGTTTGGGAAACTGTGTGAGTCTTGAGTTTTGAGTAAGAATTAGCCCCAGTGGCCAGCTAGACTGAAATTTAGAAAAATCTACTGGAACTGCCAACTGGTACCAGTTGACCTAGCTTGGATGGCTAGGGCTGAGATTAACAGAGCCTGACCAAATGTAGAGAAAGGTCCTTGACATTGAGAGCTAGTGTACATTGCTGCAGTTATGAGGATTTCCCTGCTTTCAACTGAATGTTGCTTCTGCATGCAGATGGCCAAATTCGGCCAAACAGAAATGAACACTCATCGCATCTAGCCTCAGCATTTGGGTTGTGAGGAACAGACCATCCAGACTATGTATTTTCCAAATGGAAGAAGATAAATGGTTGAAGTGGCTGACAAACAGTTAAGGGTAGGTCTAAAATTAAAAGAAAAAAAAGGAAGACAGGACCAGAGTGAATCCTTCAACATGAAAGTGACAACAGCTAGAAGAACCGGGAGGTGGCCTAGAGGGGCTGTGATTTATTTACTGTGACTCTTCCAGCCCAAACCTCCAACTCCCACCAAATTGACTCCTCGTGGATCTGTTAGGAAGCCAGGGGGAGACACTGATAGGATTCATATGTGAGTAATTGCAAACAATTTCCTGCAGTGGCATCCTCCTGGGTATAAAATGACTCCTCTGAGAAGCAAGAAGCTGAATCTAATTATCCGAAAGAACCAGGAGTAAAACACAGCCCTCAGATTCCAGACTTCTTGGAAGGAACTCTCCTGGATCCAGGTGATAGTTATACAATCAGAGAAACAATGACAGAACCAGAAGCCAGAGCATGAAACAGAGTGATGGACTTCCTAACCCACTTAGCAAGTTAAGATGAGTGCTTTTGTGCAGGACACTGGTTTGAAGAGTGGGGTTCTTATGGGCACTTAATTGGAGAAGGTGGACTTTCTGACCCAGTGAAGTGCCTTCAGACTGAGGCGTACTAGGGTGTGGTTCCTCCGATATTTATAGAACACTGGCATGCTGACCCATGGAGCTTGAGCTGAATGCCTTTGGATTAAGGCTTACAACAGAGTGGTATACCTCTTTTGACATGAATAGCAGACCTGATGCTGTTTCCCATGCCCTGGTCATCAAACAGCCTAAGAATTTTTATTTAATAAACCCTTTAAAAATGAATTTTTTGTGTAAAAATCTATATACCCTTGCGATGGATATTAGAACCCCAGTATAAATTATAGAACATTTAATTGTGTTGGTGTAGGAGTCAAAGGCATCTTTAGATTGTGAACCATGGATGACTTTTCTGCAATGCACCATTTCAGTTGAGAAATGAATGGTAGCTATTAGGTATAAAATGAGTCCTAAGAACTTACCAAAGCGGGGAGGGAATTACTCCTGCTGTAAATGGGTACGAGTGAAGACTGGTTAGAAAGGAGAAGCAAGAACAAGATAGGAGGAAAGGAATGGAAGATGGAAGCAAATCATGCAGTTAATGATACATTGTTTGAATTTTACCCTAAGTGCAACGAGAAGCACTTAAAATATCATTAACTGTTTCACACTTTTACAATTGCCCTTCTGCTTTCTGTGTGTTATATTATACAGTGACAAGAAAAGAGGCAGAGATAACTCACTCTTATCTTGGATGAGAAATGATATTTCCTTGGAGTATTGTAGGGAATAATTGAGAAGGAGGGATATTTTAGATACATTTTGTTGAGGAAGAATTGCAAAAGAGTGTGCATAAAGAAAAGGAAGTATTCATAGGTAACCCCTTACTTTTCACTTGAGAGTCTGGAGGGAAGGAGATGCTCATTCCTAAAGTGGAGAAAATGAGAAATGGGGTTTGAGAGAGCAAGTTGAAAGTATGGCCTATAGAGGTGGGGTGCACATAATCATAAAGATGGGTAGTTGTGTTTATCTGAGGCAAAAGCTCTGGGGACAATCATGTGGTAAAGACATAAATTCATATAAAGAGATCACTTCAAGGAGATCCAAGACAAAATCCTGAAGGCTTCAGCTTTGAAATGGCAGGGAGAGGAGTGGCTAGCCAAGGTCAAATGAAACTAATTAGGAAATGAGTGTCAGGAAACCTAGACAAGAACAAGATGATGAGCAGAAGGAAGATGAGCAGTCCATAGAACATTGCTGAGAGAGGAAGAGGAGTGAGCAGTTTTAGTGTCCAGAGGGAGAAGGGGACAAGATGTTGATAGTTTAACCCTACACGAGAAAGAGAAAGTACAGGAGAGACACATACAGGATCTACCATATATTTTTATTGTAAAGAAGAGCATAGAGACAAGATGGACCTCTAAGTGCTTTGTTTTTTGAAGATGAGAGATGTTAAAGATGTTGATGATCATTAGGCAGAGAGGACGATATGGCAGATACATCAAAGCGATTTGGAAACTGAAGGAGAAATGTTCTGGAGAAGGCAAAATGGGACAAGAGGTAGAGTCACCACTTAGAACCTCACAGCCGATGTGCTGCACAACTCAAGTCAGAGGCACGATGATGTGGCCTGGGTGAAATGCTGAACACCAGTGGAGAGACAGGCTCTTGCTGGGAGCAGAGGAACTCCTTCCATGATGGCAGCACATGACTGGGGAAAATGGCTATGGCTGTCGTGACATTGGCAGATACCTGGGAGATGAGTGCTCTCCTCTCTTGACTCAGCAGTGCAGTGAGAACATGGCTTGAAGGGGGAGTAAGTGAATGGTGCTAGAGATTTGCTGAGAAAGAAGTTATGGAACAAGAAAATAAAATACCAAGCGTTATAATAAATAACATTCCCTTTATAAACTTATATATACACCACGTTTTTATTCATTTTCATTTGGGCTCTTCAAACTCATATATTACGAAAAGAATTAACCAATGATTTGAGATGGGCAGTGTCCATCAGATCAACTGTTTGGAGAAAGTCTACTTCTAATTTAAGTCTCACAGCATAATTTCTATAACATATTCTTGAGAAAATGAATATCTGCCCCCATAATTATACATAAAAGCAGAAAAATACACTGGGAGAACACTAGAACTCACCTTGTTAGGGAAGCTTATGAGATCTTGCAGCATAAGAACAGAATTAATGATTTCTTCCTGAGCAGGAGAAGCCATCAAGACAGAGAAGGGGTGGTGGGAGGGTGCAGAGAGGGGAGGAAAGTTAGCTTAATCACTTTACTTTCAATCTATATAACATACAGTTTGATAATATAGAAATAAATGATATGCCATGCTTCTTACACAAGGTAAACATTCTTTCAAAATCATATGACCATTGAATCACTTCTGACCCACAGTGACCATAGAGAGCAGGGTAAAACTGCCTCTGAGAGTTACCTAGACTAACCTTTTGCAGAACTAGGCATTCTATAGGTAGGCAAGTATTTTGACCTCTTGTTTAACACTGCTGTTCTAGTATCAGCCTCCTTTTGTCTTGACACCACACCCAGGCAATTAGCCCAAGTAAAGGGGATGGAATTCAGGAAGGTTTTCAAAAAGACTGATGGAGAATGATGGAGGCAGTAAAATCATCAGTTCAAAACAATGAAGAGAAAGAAGTGGCAAAAATGTTTTAATCACACCGTGATTTCAAAACGTGGGCATTTCTTTTAAAATTTCACATACTCATGAAATTTATTCTGTACAATATTTCTCTTATGAAGACAAAAATATTAGATTTTAATAATCATAGCAGCTGTAGCAGAATGATTAGTTGTTACAATTATAGTCAATCAGTCTATCTCTGTTATATATCAGTGGCATTTATTTGTGAAAGATAGAAAGAGGATGGAAGGGACGTAGCCACTTAGCAAAGTCAGTGACTGGGTTATGGGTCTTGGACTTTGTTTTTTGACGCATGACTTCTTGACAGAGAGCTACCCAGTCATAGGCTCTCTTCTCTTAACAAGTCCAGAGGCATTTATCTCACACTGTGCTGGGCCCTACCTGATCAGTAAAATCTAGTTTGAATACTGCAGAAATTAATGCATCCTGGATTGCTGACCAATGGCCACATGAGGGACCTCTGCCCTCCTTGGCCAGACGACTCAGAATTGTGGTGATTATGATGATGTAGCTCCTGATTTCCATGTGACTCCTCATCAGCTGGAGGGTAGATAGGTTTTTCAAACTGGAGTTGTATCTGGAAAAAAAAAAAACACCATAAAACTTGTGTTTTCAGCAGAGCTCCTGCACCAGGGTGACTACATTGCCTTAGGCAAATTTTTCAACTACGGTCTCAGGACACGCTGATTTTTTTCCATACACAACCTACACAAAATAATGATGGAGCTGTTAAGAATAAATATGTATTCCCAAATCAAAAAATAAAAAGGAACCCCGCCCCACCCCAGAAAAGATGTGACTACTGATACAACGTATGTATGTATGTATGTATACATTATGATTAGAGCTGTATGAGTCCCCAATAAAATGATTTTTAAGAAAAAAAAAGAAGAAATATGTGGTCAGGTAGCCATTGCTGCAGTTGGATGGCTTGTAGGAGAAAAGGAGAGGAAAACATTGCGGGAGATATGAAGGAACCATAGAACAGAGACCGTCTCGTGGAATAGAGACTCTTGCATAGACCAAGAAAGCTCTCATTTTTCCTGCCTCTGATTTCAATTTTTTATCTGGCTACTTGGAGCAGCACTGGAATAGGAGCAAGAAGACAAAACAAAGAATGACGGAAGCATCATGGCAATTGAATGTAGTCTAGACTCAGACAAAGGTATGATCATAGCTGGCCCAAAGTTCATGAAGCCGGCGGGCAGTACTTAAGCCTGTAATAGATTTGACATCTCATTGTATTTATAGTTTGGATATAGACTTACATTTATAGTCACTGGCCATTTATTTACTTATTCATTGAATTGTTTGTTTAAGACCTTGCTTTATTTCACTTATTTGGACATGAAAGGGAATCATGATATAGTGGAAGGAGTCTTATTCATGAAGCCACTTTCCCCTTTCAATTTCCTTGTTGTCTGGCCTCAATAACATCATGCAATTAAACAACTGAGCTTCAGTTCTCAGTGATTATGTGGCTGGATAATGACTGTATGAGAACAAAGGGTTGGGAATGAGGAAATGTTCTAAATTTAGACCATGGTGATGATTACATAGCTGTGCAAACATACCAAAAGTATTTTCAATGGGTGAATCATATGGTATGTAAATAGCATCTTTTAGTTGTAAAATGGATAGAACTGTTTTTGAAGCATATTCACAAATATGTTAGACACACCAGTTACTAGGATAAGAGTGGTAAGCCCATAATTTTGCTTTTCTTATTCCAAACCTCTGCCACCCTTTCACCACTGTGCGGCCAATTTGGAGGAGAACTAAACCCTGCCCCACGATGTAGCGCAGTGGCATCCCCGTACTCACAGATCCTCACTCAGGCAGTAATTGGCAGAGGCTGTGCTCACATGGTAACGAGGAAGCACGGTCACTGTCACAACACAAGGCGCTAACTTGGATCCTTCCCCATCCGTGATCTCAGTGGAAACCATGACTGTAAGAGAACATAGCAGAGAAGAATCATTCAGGACATATGGACTACAGGAACGTTTCTTTATTTTAATGTAATATAAATAATTATATTGGGGGCTCTTACAGCTATTATAACATTCAGTACATCATCTGTATCGAACACGTTTGCACACATCTTGCCATATACATTTCCAAACATTTTCCACTTGAACCCTTGATATAAGCTCCTCTTAAAAAAAAAAGCTATCCCTTCCTCCCCCCTTTTTTTAATGAATTATTTTATTGGATACTCATACACCTCCCCACATGATCCACACATACATCATATGCAGATCTCATTTGTTACCATCATCACTCTCAAAATATCCTCCCTCCACTTAGGTCCCCAGTTCCAGCTCCCCATATTTCCCTTCCTTCCTACCCCCCCCCCAGAACCTTTAATAATTTACAAATTGCTATTTCATATCATACACTGTCCAATATGTCCCTTCACTCACTTCCCTGTTGGCCATGCCACAGAGAGGAGGTCATATGTAGATCCCTGAAATTAGTTCCTCCTTTTCACTCAACCATCCCTCCACACTCCCAGTCTCACCACTCCCATCTCATCCTGAGGGAATATCTATCCTAAGTTCCCCATGTTTCCGCCTCCAATGTATAAACCGAAAGCATGATAGTGGGTGTGAGGAAGCATTTGAGAACTAGAGGAAAGAAGCATATTTCGTTGTTACTACACTGTACTTTAACTGGTTCATCTCCTCCCTGGAACCCCTCTGTAAGAGGATGTCGCTTCACCTATTGATGGGCTTTGGGTCACCAATCTGTACCCCCCCCTTATTTATAATGATATAATTTTAGTTCTTTGATGTCTAACACCAGATCCCTTCAATACCTTGTGGTCACAAAGCCTGGTGTGCTTCTTCCATGTGGGCTTTGTTACTTCTGAGTTGGATAGCCCCTTGTTTACTCAAGCCTTTAAGACCCCAGACGCTATATCTCTTCATAGCCAGACACAATCAGCTTTCTTCACCACATTTGCTTATGCACACATGTGTCATCAGTGATCATATCAGGAAAGCAAACATGCAATGTTAATGTGTTTTAGTTCTTAAACCGTGATAACTGATCCCTTTGACAACTCATGGTCCACACGCTGGTGTGCTTCATCCATGTGGGCTTTGTTGCTTCTGAACTGGATGGCCACTTGTTTACTCAAGCCTTTAAGACCCCAGATGCTACATCTTTTGCTAGCCGTGCACCATCAGGTTTCTTTATCACCATTGCTTATGCACACATTTGTCTTCAGTGATCAGGTCAGGAGGGTGAGCATCATGGAATGCCAATTTAATAGAACAAAGTATCCTTGCATTTAGGAAGTACTTGAGTGGAGGTCCAATGCCCATCTGCTGTTCCACTATAAGCCTATATGTATAAATTCATTGATCTATTTCCTCCATTGTCACCTATAGATATATGTACCTATGTACCTGCCTGTATTTAAACCTCTATAAATGCTCTTTACCCCCCAGTTCTTTCCTCTGTTTCCTTTTACTTTCCTCTTGTCCCACTATCATATTCAGCCTCCATTTGGGTTTCAGTATTTTGTCTCTGTTACATTACTCTTGATCATTCCCCATTGGACTTCTCTCATCCGCCTTGTCTCTAATTTTGGATCAATTGATATACCCTTATCCCTGGGCTGGTCAACACCATCTCTTTCCCCCCACCTCCCCTTCTCCCATGGCCTCCACTCCAGAACCCTCAGTCCCATCGTTTTTGCCTCCAGACTGTGCATCCAGCCTATATTATCTAGATAGACCTGCAAAGGTAACAATAAGTACCCAAAAAAGGCTTCCTAAAATGAAGCAACCAAAGAAAATAAAGCAATGATAACAACAACAATAACAAATCCCCAATGTCATATTTTATATATATACATATATAATAACAACATAAAAATATGTAAGTAATGTTCATCACAGTACAGTTCATAATTGCAATGAGTTGGAAACAGCCCAAATTTTCATCAACTGATGAATGAATTAAAAAGCTGTGGTACATACGTACAATGGAGTACTATGTATCGCTGAAAAGCAGTGATGAACACATGAAGCACATCACTGCATGGGAAGAACTAGAGAAAATTATTCTAAGTGAAGTTAGTCAAGTGCAAAAGTACAGGTAAAACATGAGTCCACTGAGGTAAGCATAATTTTAAAATAATGCAAAAGGGGTACCTTGGGTTGCTACTGTATTCAGAAATGCCTGGGGAAAGGTCCTAGTAGTATGGCAGGGACCAGACCAAATTCTGAGCTACATATGGTAGCCAACTGGAATAGGGGGTTAGGGGTGGGCCATGGCAAATGTGTAGAGAGGGAATAGAGTACTAACCCTCTCAAGGGGAGTGTATTGTTTTTATCTCCACAGCGAAAGAGGGGCCAAACAAACCCGGTGATCCAGGATGTGAATGCAGTGTGGCAGTATGAAGTGGAGAACCAACGAAGGAGTCTGAGCACACAACCCCAATCCCAACTACAGGAGCAGCCACCTCTCCACCAGGGGAGTTTGCCTTGGAGGTTAGCACTTGAAGCTGCAGCTTGGGGAGTGAGAGATGCCTGACCAGAACAAATGAAGAGGGAGGAAGAGAGAATGGCGCGCATCGTGGTCCATTGATCCTTCAGGACGATACTCCCACTCAGAACAGCCGAGGCACAAAGAAGATCATATGGCCGGCCCCACTGTGAAATACAGCTACCATCGATGACCCAAGGCCTCTCAGGGTCAACAGTGGAGAACCAGGGTCAGGACACAACCACAACAGGGAAAAACACTAAGAGTGTGCAACAGAGGGTGGAGATCCAGATGGAATGACTGCGATAAACCTTGGGACCAGGAAGTGACACCCCATCTGACTCAACCAGGGGTCACTCCTGGAGGTCAATGAACAGACCTTGAACGTTTCTTTATATAGATGCCAATTAGACAAAGTATAAGGATGAGCTCAGCTCTGGTATAGCTAAGGGTGAGATGAAATTTCAAGCTACGTTCCCT
Source organism: Nesogale talazaci (assembly GCA_004026705.1). Taxonomy (NCBI): domain Eukaryota; kingdom Metazoa; phylum Chordata; class Mammalia; order Afrosoricida; family Tenrecidae; genus Nesogale; species Nesogale talazaci. The sequence goes on from PVJH01003459.1 coordinate 29,085, forward strand.
TCCAACTTCTTGTACTCAAGATATCATAAAAGCAATAAATTAAACTCATTTTGAGTAGATCTATGTGCCAAGATTAGCAAAGGGAAGGTGATATATGGGGTTTTAATTTTTTAAAAAACAAAGTATAAGTACTGAAATTAAGGTTATTCTGAGCCAACATATAGGCATAAGAAATAAAACAATGCAACAGTTTCAGATATTGAGTGCTAAATACATTGGAGTAGACTGCAGTTGTTACAAGAATGAGACATAGAGGATATCATTGTTTGATGGATTAGGACATGAGTCATTCACTTTCATGCTTTCATCCGCTCATTCATTGACTAGCGGATTTCTGCTGTTAAGATGCCCCAGGAGACAGGGATCAGTCTATGCCCTCCAGCACTTCTCTGTGTGTTCATTATTAGAGTAATATTAGAGATGTGAAGAATACCAAAATAGAAGTATAGTAGCCACGAAATCCACAAAGAATAAAAAATCAATTCCTACCTTGTTCCATCGTACCTCAGGTCTTAAAAATGTCCAAGGGGGTATCTAAGATACAATAATTGGTATCTGTTCACCCAGAGCAACAGAGAAAGATGGAGAAGCAGAACTGAAGAAGGATATGAAATTAATGCTTCCATTAAAAACTGCCACCTTTTCCCACGAGATCACAACTGGAGAGCATTTAACTGATAAATTTGAGCAACAATTCTGTAGGTGAATTCTGATCATAAAAGAGGAAAATGTGGAATATAATTCCAAAATGTCATGGACTCCAGATTTCCTTGAGTCATGAAGATTGAATGAGTCACTAAAACGATTGCTCTGGGATAACTTTTAAACTTTAAACCAAAATATTCAAATAATTTTTAGCCAAACTACTAAATGTTGAGAATATGCATAACAAAGCACAATCCAATCACCGGTTTCTAAATGTATAATTCATTGAAATTGATGAAAGCCTTCTTTTTGAGCTAGTGCCCACTACAACTACTGACTGCTTGGAAAGGTATATTAGAAAGTCCTAGGTACAGTGGTAGAAAAGTCTGAGACAAAACTCAAAATCGGGCTGAGTCCCAGTGGCGTAGTGGTGAAGTGCGGGACTGCGGCCCACAGGGTTGACAGTTCATATTCAGCAGCAGCTCTCCAGGAGCAAGGCTGGGCCTCCTACTCTCACCAGGGCAGTGATGCCCACAAAAACAAACAAACAACAACAACAACAACAACAACAAAGCAAAAAAAAAACCCTTAAAATCACAAAAAGGACAAGATTTATTGGTTGAATAGAGGCTGGTGATTTCCTTATAGCTGTGGCTCTCAGTTATTTTTCAGGCTTGGAACAGAACTCACCATCATAGATCAATTTTCAGCAAAAAAGATTGAGGCCTACAAATGAATAATACAGGAACTAAGTAGATATGCATTCCTTATTCCAGTGAATAATAAACCATTTGAGATCAAAAGGGCAGCATTTACCCAAAGACAAAGTCTGAAGTCAGAAAGAGCTAGGGAAGAAAAATGTATGAAAAGAGGAACACAGGAAAGTAGTAGAATACCTAATATTACATTGCAGGGACTGCTAGCAATAGTGTGAAACAAGACATGTATGAATTATTAAGTGAAAAAACAGTGTGCTCTTTTGCTCTGTAAACTTTCTCCCGTTTTCACAAACATAAAGAAAAAGATAAATAATATACATATATATGTATCTGTGTATACATATATAAATATATATTTCCAGTTTTGGAAACCAGGGGAAAGGGCCAGAAGTAAGTGAAACACCAGGTTAGACTTGCACTGTGACTTACCTCTATAATCGTTCAATGGCTCACCAGCAGGCAAAGCAAAATAATGTTGGGTATCTCTTCCATGGTACAAGGTACGTTTAGTTCCATTTCCTATCCAGTAACTGAATTCATAATGGAAGTCCTACAATCCATTCCATAGGAGCCAAAAGCAATATAGACGAACAAAGTGGGAATTATATCACCAGTACTCATGTACATGATTACATCCTTCCTGCTACCAGAGAACATTTTTTTTTTTACAGGTCAAATAATAATGACTGATGACAATGGCATCCTGGTGTCCCTGCAGGCCCTCCTGTCACCTACAGATATTGTGCTCTTCCTGATGCCCTGGACAAACTTTGGCCCCAGCACAAACTTTGCCGCCTCTCGCAATGTGCCGCCTTCTCGTCTTGGGATGTTCTGTCTGCCTCTCACACTGCGGAGAGGAGAGCGGGGAAAGGCTGTGGCTCTGCACATGCTCCGCCAACTCTCTGGCACCCACTGTAAGCTAATCCCCGCCCAGGTGGACAAAGATAATGCTTTGCATTTCTTCAGAACTTATCAAAAGTGCTTGCTTTTACCTCTACTGCCTTTGATCTTTCATGATGGTGTTATTACCAATACGTACCGGTTTTCCTGACATGCAGAAAACACTGAAAATGGTATGGGCTTCGTGGCCACGGTGGGGCTGTACCTGACAGGCTACATTCTGGGGGACGCTGTTGACTGTTAAATAGAGCTGAGCTTTACCTAGAAAGATGTGTTTTGAAGCTGAAGAGAAAGATTAAATGAATATTGCACTCTTAATAAGAAATTATAATAACACAGGATTATATTTTTATGGCACGACATTAAAGGGGCAGTGGGCCAATAGATAAATTTCCTTAAAATAAACAAAAATATGTCTCAAAGCTGACATCAAAATCCAGAAGTGTTATCTTTAAAATGCTGAAAGTAAGCAACTGTCATCCTTCAAGTCTACCTTGAGATAAAGAAAAAAAATTAAGACAAATCCAATACATTCTCAGATCAAAAATTCAGATAATTTGTGATGGACAGATCTGAACTAAATGAAATTATAGCTAGGAAATATTTTTAGAAGAAGAAGGTAGAAAACAGTGTGAATCATGGTCATGTAAAGGAGGAAAAAAGAGTACTGGAAAGAATAAATATATGGGAATATTTAAATGAATATCCATTGTACAAGGCAATACTAAAAGGACATTATTGGTTTTAAAATATACATAGAAACTAATGGCACATTTGCAAGTATGCAATAATTTATCCATACTTTATAATAAATTTATCCAGTTGCTTATCACAAATAAAATATTTAATTTTTTAAAAATCATAATAAAAAATGCAGCATAGCTCAGATTTATCCACCAGGGTCTATGAGGAAGAGTAAATTACAGAAATTGGCTAGTCTCTTCTCTTGATGGCTAAAATAAATAAGGAGGAATGGATAGTAAATGAAGTACTGGTGGCATTACCAGAGCTAAGAATCAAGCTCCTAACAGCCAATTCAATGGTTCAAACCCGCCAGTTGCTTTGCAGAAGTAAAATGAGGTTATATTTCCCTATGGAGGTCTTCTTCCTTAAAGATTTACAAACTATGAAACTCCAAAAATCCATTCTACTCTGACCTATATGATTGCCAAGAGTAAAAATCAATCAAATGGCAGTGATTTTGGTTTAGAATGAACCACAAAGATAGCAAGGAAGGGACGAGTCAGAAACTTCAGAGAGTCAGAAGCAATCTCCAGAGGAAAAAAATATCTATGATGTGAAAAATACACAATTTGTCTGCTCTGAATCAAGTCCAACAGGAAGTCTCACATACCTACAGATGCTTGTATGACGTATGTATTTCCACTTCTCAGTGAAAATGGCTTTATTGTCACAGTTTGTTTTATGATACCTGCAGAAAAGGAGGTACGTACATGAAAGGAATGACAAATTGGATGTAGAAACAAGATATCTCAATAAAGAGATAAGGTAAGTTCTTCCATTCTAAGTTTCACCTGTATTTCGAAGGTTTAAGTAAAAGTTGGTACAAATTAAGTAAATCTGTTTTCTGCTGGGAACTGCTGTTATTTATTCACTAACGGTCCCCTTCTTTGATCTTTAAAAGCTAATAGTTCATCTCTAGGTTTTCCCTTCTCAAGAGAAGCCATCCAAAGTACGACCAAGAACTAGAATTAAATTATTTGAACCCATTTTAAGACTTGCATAGTGTTGATTATGAAAATAGACTTAGATTTGAATTTAAACATTGACCTTGTGGTGAGGGAATTACTTCCTCAGAAAGAAAAGACTGATCTTGGTTTTCTTCACCACTTCCCTTGAAAATAGGAAAGATCTGAATACAAGATTGTTTATCTAAATAAAGTCAACTTTTAGAAACACAATTTTAAAACAGCACATCCTGAGACAACGATGGGGAAGTACCAACGAAATGACATTGTGAGGTCTGGAGCCCCCATAGAGAAGTTTGCTGTTATTCCACAATCACATGCATTATTATTAAACGTGTAGTTTAATAAGTTGTGGTTGGAAAACTTGGTTAAGGACTCGGCTATAATTTAGGAGCAGGTTTGTCCTGATCAATAAATAGCAATGGTTTATATCCAGTGTAAAGTTCCTAACAGAGAAGTGTGTCCACAAGGATATTGAGACCCACGCAGCACTTGTTTATTCTGAGTCTGCACATGAAGGGAGAGTCTTTGCTTTACACTTGGGATTCCATTTCTGTCTACAGACAAGCAGCTTCTGAAGGACAGAGGCGATTCTGCCTTTAGTAAAATATAGAGCCTCCAGCTCTTTGCTGATGATGGATAGACTCAAGTTGGAAAGGTGTGAAAGATATAGCAAACAACCACTAGAGACAATGCTTTCAAACAATGATGCATTTAAAATAAATAAGCTACAGAAGAAATTGAAGGGCTGGTATGGAAACCATTATTTCTTAAACAGCTGCACATTCCAGTATGCAGAAAGGGCTCGTACCTGATGAAGTGTAGCTTTGGAAAATTGCCCGACTTATCAGGGACTTAGGCCAATCAATCATCAGTAAGGGCAGAGCACTGTCCATGGAGTGAAATGGGTCAAGCAAGTTATCCCCATCATCGGGGTTTGGGTCATCACTTTCACTTGGTTCTGATCCAGGAAAGTCTATATTACTCCCTGAAAAGATAAATCAAACCAGTGGATTAAAATGAAGAACACTGAATAACAATCTTATTCCCATTAATGATTTTACATGGGAGTCATGTAGTGCCTGCTCTTTTGTGATGGGATAATTTCATGCCACATAAGGTTCTCCAGATCCACCCAGGCCGGGAGGTGCTTCTTGGTTTCATCGCTGCTTTTTAGCGATGTTCCATTGTACGTGTGTTCTGCTTTCTGTTCTTTTATGAACTCTATTATTAGGAACTAATCCACACACCATACCATAACATCGTTCAATCATATCAAGCAGTATTATAAATTGCTACTTGTCAGGTTCAAAACATTTTCTTCCTTCTTGAACTTTTTGATATCAGCTCCCCTTTACCCACCCCCTTCCCCACTCTCTCACAATATCCCCCCAGAAACCCTTATTGCAGGAAGTATCTTTATCCTTTCTTCTACTGATGGGCTTCAAGTTGCTTCCATCTTCCAGCTGCTGTGAACAGTGTTGCGCTGAACACGGTGTGTAAACATATGTGTCAAGATTCCTTAGTATATATATCCAGCAGAAACAAATATATATCTTCTTTAGGATACATACCCAGCAGAGAGAACGCTAGTTCATGTGTAATTTCTATGCCCATTTGTTTGATAATGCTTTTCACAATGGTTGTACATATTTACAACAATAAATGTGGGTTCCAATCTCTAAACCTTCTCCAGAATTTGTTATATTATGTTCTTTTGAAAACTGGCTATCATAATTGGTGCAAAGTGGTATTATTACTTTGATATGCTTAGCTCAAATGGATAGTGATCATCATATTTCTTCATATTTCTTTGCCATTTGGATGCCATCATTCACTATTCATGTCCTTTGTCCACTTTTTATTGGATTATTCATATTTTTAGCAATGTGTTACAGTTTTTTTTAGAAATTTTAGAGATGAGTACTTGTATATTGCTGTCAAAAGTTTTTTCCACCTTGTGGATACTTTTTTTACTCTTTTGATAAACTCTTTTGATGTACTTAAATGCCTCATTTTTAGTAGGTCCCAGTTATCTGTTTTGTCATTTACTGTGTGTTCCCTTCATTAGGTTTGATAGTGTCTATGCCTTGTAATAGGATCCTTAACTTAGATTTGTCCTTATTTTTTTATTTTAATTTTTTATACCTCTGTTTTTTACATTTAAGTCTTTGATTCACCTTGATTTTTTTTCTAAAAGGGGTGAAGTGAGGTTTCATTATAAAGAGAAAGGAAAAAAGAGATCCCAAAGACAACAGATTTTGAATTTTACCAAGTGAGAAAGGGCCAGGGAGGGAGGATGAAGCAGTGTTCTAGCCTGTTGAAGCATGTTAACTTGGGTGAAATGAATAATAATAGTTTATAAGAAGGAGCAAATAAATCAAGGAATGTGTCAGGGATAAACTATTGCAGATTTTTATTAGTAGTTTAAGCTTTTGTTGATGATACAAAATATAAACTTTTGCCTAATTTACAATAAGAAATCGTGTTTTTAAAAAATGACACTAACTATTTCTACACTGGATATACACCAAGAGATAAACAAGTAGAGGTTACAGAAAAAGATGAAAAAAAGAATGTTGCTCTCAAGATGACCAGTGAATCAGACCTCAGGAGAGAAAAATCACTAGTCAGTCACATTGAGAAGAATATGAAAGAGAACTGTTGGAAGAAAGATATTTGAACCAAGTCATGGAAAAGCGAGAGTGCCCAACTCTGGGTCTGAGATTTCTGTCAGGTTTTCAAAGCACCCGGTATAGGAAATGCAGAAGGAGGCGGGTTAGGTTATAGTTTTGGGTCCGACTGTGCCATGAACTCACCCAAATTCAAACTCATGATCATTGAGTCAATGCAGACTCACAGTAAGCCTGTAGGTCGGGATAGAACTGTCCCTGCAGGTGTCTAAGATTGCAACTCTTTACAACTCTTTATCTCACAGAGTGGCTGGGGAGTTTGAACTGCTGACCTTTTGGTTTGTGGCTCAAATCCTACCCAGCACACCATGAAGAAGAGTCAACAAGTTTCCCTTTGAGTCTGGGGAGCTACCAGCAAGCTTGAGAAAAGTAAGTGGTATGAGAATTCTGCATTTCAAAAAAGATATATGCAGGAATGGAGGAAGAACAGATATATGTGGCTAAGGAAAGAGGTAATATCAGCATCATATTTACCTTGTTGTCTTCCTCTTGAGGGCACGGCTTCTTGTATATCACCATAATATGCTTCAAAATCTATGTGAAAAGATAAAATAATAATGCTTCATTTTAAAATGAAGCTGGAAATTACAGAATCCACTGAAATTAATATTGGATATCCTGATAAACTAAAGCCACATTCACTGGTCTGTTTCTAGTTTGTAGTCCTACAGTTTACAAGATCACCTCCATAACAGAGTTTTGCTCTATCATCAGAACCATTGGGGAAGGCAGGGATCATTCCCATATCTCCAAGACAGAGTTAGTGTTTCAAGTGTCTAGTTTTCTAAAACAGCTCAAATAGAGCATATACACTAAAGAAGTAAGACCCATAATATGAACAGACATATGCACTTCCATGTTCACTACCACAATAGCAAGAGTTAGAAACAGCCTAAATACCCATCAGTAGAAAAATGGATAAAGGAACTTTGGTATTTCCACAAAATGGAATACTGAAAATCAATGACAGAACCATGAAACACCTCATGACAAGGTTAGACATGCAGAATATTATGCTGAGTGAAGTTAGCTGATCATGAGAGAACAAATAAATGTAATCATTACTAGAAGGATACAAACAAAACACACACGTGGGAAGATAAAAATGGTGGACTAGAAGTTTGACAGCTACTGACTTATTGGGTGAAAGGAAGGATGAAGTTCCATAATCGAGAGAAGTAAATCAGGGGAGATGGCGTGGGAGATACCACAGGGGAGAGGGAAAAGGGATTGATGAGTGGTTTGAACAATTGAATGCAGAGTTTGTTTCTGAAATGTAACACACACACCCTGCCCCACTGCTGCCTAACTCACAATAAAAAAATCAATAAAAAAGAGTGTGATATGTGAGTCACATGCCAATAAAACTGTTAGGAAATGATAGATAGGATTGGGTAATAGGACCACTAGATAAGAAGCATGGTAAGATTTTTTCCATAACTACCAGAGCAGTTCCATGAATAGGAACATCCTGAGTTCTCTGGAAACATGAAAATCAACTTAAAAGCTTAAGCTTAGTACCCCGAAATTTCTTAATGTGAGATCAGTCGCATCTGTTGGTTCCTTTTTTACCACTGACCCATGACACAAGCTACTTCTGTGCACCCTGCTCTCCCCACTTTCTCACTCCACCCCCCACATACACCCATGCAAACTGATTCTTCAAAGTCCCCTGAGTCAACCCAGCCAACTTAACTTCTAACTTTGCTGGCCTCTGGGAGACATGATTGAATAGTCGACCACGTGGACAACTTAATGAAGACATTCTCAATACCCAGGCAATAATTGTCACCATTTTTTCATTCTTCCTTCTCTACTGCCTTCTTCTCCAGCATCCTTCCACCTAAGAATCCTGCTTTCCCCATGAAACAGAAACTTATAAACAATAACACTGCCGGAGGCTCAAGAATATGCACCCCCAAGGCAGCTTTATTTTTGTTTATTTTATTTGTTTTTTTTAATGTATGAGCTATTATGATACATTATACATACATCATTTCTAATTCTCACCTGTTTCCTCATCCTGTGTGAAATGCTCCTAAGAATACACACATTCTCCCAGGCATATGTAGATCTGGGCATACCCCCTTTAGCTAGGGCTCCCCACCCACCACCCCTCTGAGTGCATAGACTCACCCATGTTCCCACTGCCATAGTTACAGAACTCCAACACCCAGCCCAAATTACACCCTTGTATTTACTCTTTTGTTTCTCCTTCTCTGTGCAAATTTGTTGGTCTTCTTTGTAACTTTCCCCCTCACTGATTATGTTCCATATGATTTTCTGTGCATTAAATCTAAGGACACAGTAGAATTGTAAGAAAACAGAGTAAGAGAAAAACAATTCTGAAATTGATTGTAGGGAAAATTGTGTACTCTGGTTTCTCTTCAGATAATATAAATCTTTCACCTTTTACAACATTTTTATTTAATTTGATTGGATTATTAAATTGTGTGATATGTGAATTATATATTGAAGAAATCTAATAAACACATAAATAAACATTAAAATCAAATATGCTAGCTATTATGTAAGAGGATCATACACCAAACTAAACCCTTTGGACTCTGGGTTCAATATTCTCGCTCTTTTTTTTTAAACTATGTTTTTCAGTGTTCCCTTACAAAATACTTCTCATTCTTTTCTTTTTTAGACTTGTGGTTTCTTGTGTAGTATATTTATTGTAGACTTGTGTTGTATATTTATTATTTTTAAAAATCACTTTATTGGAGACTCTTAAAGCCCTTATAATTATCAATTGTATCAAGTATATTTATACATATGCTTCCATCATTATTCTCTAAACATTTACATACTATTCTCTTCATTTTAAAGAAGAGAAACAGAAGAGCATTCTGCTGTAAATTCCACATATATGATCTTCAGTCTTCCTTCTCAAAAATCTCCAAAGAGGTCCTGAGTACAATTTAACCCCAGCAGGGAGCTTCAACTATAATGGCTTAAACAAAGAAAGCACTGTTGGCTGTACTAACAAAAAGAAATCTCATGAGGTCATTATTCTAGAGATATCAAAGGAAAAAATTGACCACCTTTTCTTAGTGACAATAGATTTTTCCCAGCTTTTTAAGGAATAACTTTGGCCCAACGAAAAACCCATGACCCATGATAAAATGAACCAACTGATTATTAGGGAAGTAGACAGAGATGATTTATTCAACACTTACTATAGCTTTTATTTTATACAACATGGCATCAAAACATACTATGGATACTCTAAATATATATTACTTCATTCTCAGAACCCATTGTGATGTGGATCCCATTATTTGCCAATTGTGGAAATGAAGAAACTAAGAATCAGATATACTAATCTCAGCAGGTAGTGATACATGCTCTTCAACCTCATGTTCTACTTAAAAGATCTGTGCTGATAGGGTTTCTTACCTAAGCCACCACAATCATTCTTTGCAAAGAAAATTTTGCTATATAGACAAAGAGATAATATGGAAAGACAGCGGCTGTTACCAGAGAGGTAGAAGGAGTTGTTCTGTGGTAATGAACTTCCAGATGGCCGTTTGGACTCCCAAAGTCTAGTAACTGGGGATCCTTCTTCCAAGAACTCTGTATCTGGGGACAGTTCTGATTCTCCTCCATCATCTTCTTGTCCTGAAGCTTCAAAAACAGCAGCAACCTCCTGGTCCCTATCCACCTTGGCCTCCGGAGAGTGTCTCACCATGGTTGAAGAGGCAGATTGGCCGATTGGCTTCTGTGGATGTTCCCAGGAGAATGGTCCAATTGTTGCACCTGGATCTGTTGGGTTTGGTTTCACCAACTGTGGGTTTGATTTTGATAAATTCACAATGGTACTCAATCTTGAAGAATACAGCAGCTCCACTGCTCTACACAAAGGAACTTAAACAAACAGTTAACAATTAATTATGGATAAAGAAATAATATATTTCTCTTAAATTTAAAAACCAAAGATTTCTAACAAGATTTCTGACTTGGTAGACAAACCACCCAGACCCTCTATAGTAAAAATATAAGATGAAGTGAAATAAATGCAGATGATCATTCTTGGACACTGAAATTCAAAGGAAAGGGTAAAGAATTAAATTTAATATTGCTTAGCAGAAAAAAAATGAAAAGAGCAAACAAAACAAACAAAGCAATGAACTATCAGTAGGCCCAACACAAGATAGTCACTTTTAAATTCTTCAAGCAATGTTCAGTTCTCCCATGTATTCCCCAGATCCTCTGGTGACCAAAAAGCCTGGACATCCCCCACTTTCACATACTTTGCTGTTAGAGATATCACAACCCCTATCACTCCTTCCCTATCTGTATTTGATAGTGTATCCTATTGAATCAGACATTGTGAACATGCCACACCCATATTTACAGACATAATGCTTTCTTTGGGACAGCAGACTGTACTATTCAAAACTGGGTGGCAATGACCTTCTTAGCTGGTAGAAGGTATTGAACCATATCAGAAACGCCGCTTACCACCTTGGTCAGAGTGAGGCAAATTGACCAAAGTGATATCATTTTGTTAACTGCTGAATGACCTGCTTCCTTTTCCTTGGAAAGTCCCACTAGTGATTTACTTTTAAATGTGCTCTTATGCTCCCAATATCAGGACATGTTGTGGTTAATCTTGTTATTCTTCAATATTGTTCCTTTTTGATGTTATGATCGATCTCATACCCTGCAATGCTCACTAACTCTAAAGACTGTTAACATAAACTTTGCTTTCTACTTTTCTCATATGATTGCCCAAATTCCTGATAACTAGTAAATGAGTTTTTGCTTTTATAAACTCACTGAGATTCCCACTTGGAACTGTAGTTTAAAGATTCACTTTTAGAGTCTCACATTCTAGTTATGACCAAGTAAAAGACTTGTGGTAGTTACATAATCTGTTGTCAGTTTGAGACTTAAAAGTGAAGAGGTAGAGTCTAGCCTGTCAATCAGGTCAAAACTTGATGGCCTCATTTGGAAGTGCCACAGAGCTTGCTGGAGATAGGACATAAAGACACTCCCTGGGAGACATTCTAGCGGACAAGACACATGGACCTACATTAGTGCCCAGAGCTGGAGGAGCCTTGTAGAGATACCTGCTAACACTGAGAGGCTTACACTGTCACTGGATCCACAAGACAGCAGACTGTCTAAAATAAAACTAGGTGACTGACCTGTGATCTTCCTGCATTCTGCATCATTTCATGTTGTTTTGTGAATCTGAAGGGGACTTTATATATTAGTATTGGATTGCTTCTCAGCCTTTTGGCTAAGATCAAGTGTAGATTAGTATTGGACATATGATCTAATATCGGACTTATAGACTTTATCTGGACTAGACTGGGATGTTTTCTCAATATTCAATTGCTCTCTAATATAAAACTCTTCTTTGTTTTTGAAATCATTTTATTGGGGGCTCGTATAACTCAGCACAATCCATACATCCTTCCCTTTGTCAAGCATATTTGTACACTTGTTGTCATCATTCTGAAGACATTTTCATAAAGCTCTTTGTCATACAAAAACGAGTGTCTCTATGAATTTTTTTCTCTAGTCTACCCAGACTAACACAAACACGACTCTTCTAAATTTCAAGACATCATAGTGACTGCTATTTACGTGAACCCACAATAATCACAGTGTCCATTGGGCATCTCACTCACCCATTCCCAACTTTTTTCTTTTTTCTCTTCTACTTCTTCTACAGCTGATTTTCACCCCCTTTTCAATTTTCTTATTTCACTTTTCTTTTCACCTAGTTTTATTTTAGTCTTTTCTTTTTGCATAATTCTCTTTTTATTTCTTTTTCGCTAGTATTTTGGGGGGGGAGGGTTGTTTGTACTTTTTTCTATTTCAAATTTTTTGTTTTATGTTTTTCTTCCTATGTTTTGTTTGCTTGTTTATTTTTTGGCTTGTCCCACTTAGCAGCACACAACAGCCAGTCGGGAGTCACCCGACAACGCTTAGAAATCCACCCCCACTCCTGTACCATGTGATCTATAAGAGACACAGGTTAACACCGGCTCAGCCGTCTTCAGTTGTTCTCCATAAAAATAAACAGAGAGATACATACAAACCCCCACTGCATCACACCCACCAGGAGGTAGGTAATGAGCATCTAAGCTTAGACAAACTAACAAAAATAATAGCCTATATATCCCTCATACCCAGATACCAAGATAGCATTGTCCGGTCTTGGCACAGGAGACTCCATTTTAGGCTCAGTGCCTCCATTTCACTATCTCTTCTGAGGCTCAAACAACGATTTTCTGGGTTTTCTGGAATTTCCAGGACTCGGGCTCATTTCTAAAAATGCACACACCCCACCCTGCTGTCACCCTGCTGTAAAGCTGAACGACTGTCTCCCTTGAGAAATTCAGCTGTGCCCACCCTGCTGTAAACCCTTAGATAAGCTTAAGGACTGTCTCTCTTGTGAAATTTAACTGTGCAGAAGTTTCCCTCCTGAAAAATATAAAAATGCAACTGCTCCCCCCAAGCCCACCAGAAGGGTATAAAAACCCTTCCTTTTGTTCCCTTGGCGTGGCTTCCTCAGCTCACACTTCTTTGAGTTGCTGAAGTCGTCCGCCAGCCCTCCAATAAAGCCTGCCCTAACCTCTGAAGTGGTCTCGGACTTTATTTTGCAGCCGAACAAGCATGAAATGAAGAAAAAAAATGGATAAGGTGAAACATTTCACATATAATCATCAATTAGATATATTACCATACCACCACATTATCTTGGAGATAACTGACAACCTAATTTACACAGACAAAAACAAGTGCCTCACACAGTTGATGGCTCAAATAAGGGATGTAAAAACCTTCATATTGAATAACAATTATTGCAACTATGAAGAATTCAACAATTTTATGCTTAGAGACTTTTCCTTAATGGATTAATAGAAAGATCAAGAATCACACAAACAAAATTAAGGAAAATACAGATAAAATTCTAGAACCATTCAGTAAAAATTGCAAGAACAAACTGGCAAAATAAACATACAAGTTGAAAATTAGCAACCATACAAAACATCTAATAAAATTCAGAAAATTAACACCATGCTTTCAAATAGGTAATGCATTGGAAAAGCATTGGGGTAGAATTAAATTGATGGAAGACAGATCTACAAATTGATGACATAAATCACAGTAGAGAAACAATCAGCAAAGAAAACCAAAAAAATAAAAAGTCAAAGCCTATCTTTGGTACTGCATCAAGAGTGATAATTTATGTGTGATTAGAATTTTAGAACAGAAAGATACAATACAAATCACAGAAAAAATTATGAAAAATTTGTGGAAAAGCTTCACTAAAATAATGAAATATGAGAATATATCCAAAGACTAGACCAAAAGAGGAAATTCTCGGATGAGTGAGAAAACATCATGGATGTTCATATTCACCTCCTCTGGCTTTTCTCTTGCCACAAACATGGGAAACATTTCTCCACCATCCATCTTTCTTGACTCATTCTGACACCAACCAATTCCCCCTTAACACTGTGCTTTTATACCTGGATCAATAACTCATGGAAATAGCCATACAGAACTCACAGGGGATAAAAAATTATTACAATTATGGAGTTCCTTAGGTAAGTAAATGCTTTACCACAAGTTAGGATCAGTAAGTCACAAGGGTATGGTTATGGGTTCATAGCAGCTCCTCGTTTCAGCCAGAAGCCAACTCTCTTTCAGCCCCCCAGCCATATGTTTTGGCAGTTGATAATGAGCTTCTTCATCATCTCTTTCAACTCATGTAGTTAATTTGATATCTGTGTATTCCATGTAGCCAAGTCCACGTGTATAGTCACCATTTGCATTAGTGGAAAAAGGGTATTTACAATGAAGAAGCTGTTGATCTTGCACAGTTCTTTTATTCAAGAAACTCCAGCTTTATTTCAATCACCAAAGTGATATTTTCTAACTAGTGATATTTCCAACTCCTGCATGCCAATAAGCAATAACTAATACTGCATCTCTATCGCACTCTTGATCGGTTTCAGACTGAAGAATTTTGCAGAATTCTTCAATTTCATCATTACTAGCTTTGCTTATGTATAAATTTGAAAAATAATTGTATCAACTGAACTTATCTTGATTTAATCCTTATAGCATGTTATGTCAATATAGATCTAAAAATCTTCATTTCGGCGATGAATGCGATACAATTCCACTTGGATTTTTAAATCATGCCCCAGTAAACTATATGGTTTCTGCTTTTTTAAAAGTCCAGTAATAATAAGTTCCAAATCACTAATGCCTAGGGAAAGGAATTTTAAAAAACTTCACCAGGTTCATGTAGACCCTGTATATGGCTCCAGAGGAAATTATGGGAACAGAATAAAATAATACTGCATGTTTTAAAATCAAGAAAGTTGTGCAGGAGGGTAGTATCCCCTCTTCCTTCTTAATCAATCAATAAGCTGAGCAAATAATCAGAAAGGCTGGATTCTATGAGGAAGAGTGTGGTATCAGGATTGGAGGTAGGTTTCACAACAACATGTGATATGTAGATCGTACATCCTTGCTTGCTAAAAGTGAAGCAAAGTTGAAGCACTCACTGATGAAGATCAAGGATTGCAGCCTTCAGGATTGGTTACAAGCTAACATAAAGAAAACAAAAATGCTCCCAACTAGAACAATAGGTAATCACGATAAATGGGGGAAGAAAAGATGGAAGTTGTATAGGATTTTGTCTTGCTTGGATCCAAAATCAATGCTCATGGAAGCAGCAGTCAATCAATTAATGGATTGTTGCACAGGACCTCTTTGCAGTGTTGAAAAACAAAGATGTTACCTTGAGGACTCGCACGCAGCTCATTCAAGCCAGGCTATTTTCAATTGCTTCGTAGGCATGTCAAAGTTGGGCATTGAGTAATGCTCAAAGATTGCAGAAGAGTGAATGCACTTGAATGGTGGTGCTGGTGAAGAGGATCAGAAGTATAATGGACTACCAAAAGAACCAACAAGTCTCTATTGGGGGTATTCCAACCAGGATGCACCTTGCAAATACCCATTGTGAGACTTCGTTTCACAAACTTCAGACGTGTTAGAAGGAGAGACCACTCCCTGGAAAAGAACAGCACACTTGCAGAAAAAAAGGAAGATCCTTTACCAAATAGATCAACACAGTGAGTTCAACAATGAGCTCAAACATAAAACCAGGGTTGAGGGTGAGGGCTGACTGGGTGGTGCTTCATGCTGCACACAGAGTCGGTCTGCATCAGAACCAACTCCACAGCACCTAACAACCAGGATATCAATTTTCACAGATTGCATTTCATTTTAGTGATGTCATCATCTGTATATGCCACAGTCCAATTTTTAATGGATGTTTATAGCTGTTTCTTTTCACTTTGAATGAAGCCTGATCAGCAGAGAAAGTTCTCAGAAGATTTAACCCATCCATGTCATATGGTGAACACTACCTTGAGCAGCTCTGCATAAGGTTTTCAGGAGATCTTTCCCTTCTTGTCTGTTCTTACTGAAACCTGTGCACTTAGGGTGACCCTGCTAGCATTTGAGATACCAGTGGCACCCCTTCCAGTATCCCAGCAACAGACCAGCCATGACACGGCCAGACAACAGGTGAAAACTATATACATAGTTTTGAAACATTGTCAGATACTAAGAGCCTAATGAATGGAATCAGAACGTTGTTGGAGACAGAACTGGAGGATGGGCCCCTCCGGTTCAAGGGCACTCACAATGTAACTGAGGAGCTTATTTCTTGGAGTGAAGTTGACTATAGTTGGGTACAGCCTATGGTTGTGGAATCTTCTGGATCTTCATTTGCTGATGGGGCACTACTCAAGGTAAGGAGAAACACTGAAAAAAAACCTACAGTGATCATCACTTGGAATGTGCAAAGTATGAATGTTGGAAAAGTAAAAGTAGTGAAAAATGAAATGCAAAAATTGACTGAGATCCTAGGCACTATTGAACTGAAATGAATAAATATTGGGCATTTTAAATGAGAAATTCTATCAATGACTTCAATCTAAAATTGATCAAACATGTAACCAAGGTGCATAAGTAGTTATAGGCAATTGGGATGCAAAAGTTGGAAATAAATAGCAAAGAATAGTAATTGGAAAATTACTATTTACAGTCTTGGTATAGAAATGAAACTGGAGATTGAGTGATAGAATTTTGCAAGACCGACAGCTTGTTTGAAAAAAAGAGGTGACATTAGGACCTAAAGAAGGTTTATTAACAACCTTCAAGATGCAGTTGACACAACTTTGCTTGCTGAACCTGAGGAGGACTTGATGCATTGTTGATGAAGATCAAGGATTGCAACCTTCAGTGTGGATGACAGCTCAGTGTAAAGAAGACCACATCCTCGCAAGTGGAGCAGTAGGTAACATCATGACAAATGGAGAGAAGGCGGAAGTTGTCAAGGATCTTGTCTTGCTTGGATCACAATCAATGCTCATGGAAGCAGAAGTCAAGAGATGAAAAGAAGCATCGTATCTATAAATTTGCTGCAAAAAACCTTTTTAGATTATTGAAAAGCAAGAATTTTACTTTGAGGACCAAGGTGCGCTTGTCCCAAACAATGGTATTTTCAATTGTCTTTTATGCACGTGAAAATTGGACATTGAATAAAAAGATGAAAAAGAATTAATGCATTTGAATTGTGGTTTTGGAAAGGAATCCTGAAAGTATCCCCGACTGCTACAAATACAAATTGATCTGATCTGTGTTGGAAGAAGTAAGACCAGAGAGAGGCAAGGATGGGAAGATCTTGTTGTATTTACTTTGGGCATGTCATTAGGAGAGCCCAGTTCCTGGGAAGTATATCATGTTTGGTAAAGAAGGGAGGCAGTAAAGGAGAGGAAACTCCCCAAGACGGTGAAATGACACCAAGGCTACCACAATATGCTCAAACTTCAGATACTGTGAGCATGGCACAGGACTGGTGGTTTTTCATTGTGTTGTGCATCAGTCCTCTATCAGTCAGAACAGCAGGCTTAATGGCACCTGTCAATAACAACAACCTTGAGCTGGAACCTCTTTCCTAGCCAGGGATTGGATGCCTTTTACCCTACAGGGATTCCCTTTCTGGCCCTGTTTCTGACAATGGTCCACCGTTATTCATACAGTTCGTAGTGACTAATCCCTCAGAAGTTGACAGCCCCTTCCTTCTTAGTCTTTTCTTAGCTGAAAGTTCCACTGACACCTGCATGTGAAATACCAGTTGCCTAGTTTCCAACCTCACAGTTACCTATAAAATTCACCAGAGTACAAAAACCTTATAAAAAGAATCAATGAGAACCACAGAGAGAACATTTGAGATGAGCGCTGGAACATTGTGAGGACTGTAATCAATGGCATGAAATGAATTGTTGATTCAAAACTGAGATGCTCTGTTGAAACATCTACCCAACTCACTATGAAAAGTTTTGTGACGTTTATACATTAGGTAAGCATGCTCCACTTCAAGCAAATGTGGCATGAATTTAAAATCTACTTCTATAAAACAAAAACAGTAGTGCTAGTGTTTCTGTCTGGCAGCATATAGACCAAACGTAGCATACGAAAGATGGGTAAACAGGGCCCAGGATTATACAACGATTTTATCTGTGATTTTCTCCGCAGTTCTAATATTGTCGTGAGAAGTGGTTTTCTACATCTTCTGGAACCATAGCATGGATTATTCTTGGGTATTCTAGGAAAAAACCTCCTGCATTCAGAGTGTTGCTCCTAATCTCCACTCACCGACTGCTTAGTAGCTGTGTAATATAATTATTCTATAATTTGTTATTCTTAGAATTTATCATAAAAATCAGTATCAAAATGCTTGTTTAATTTCCTTTTCCCAGGAGTGTGTTAAATTCTTTGCCAATAGGACTATCAAGATGTCCAAGGGAGATGACTGACAACCTTCTCTATCAAAATGCAATAATGAGGCCTCGAAAATGAACCAGAGATATACGTAAAACATGGATACGTGAATGAATTTGGGTCTCACACTTCCAGTCCCAATCTAAAAGTACTTCGTACTTATGACATGGACAGGCTTGATGCTTCTCCTCATAAAGGGATAGCTGAAGATATGTGGGCCTCTGTAAACTGTGGTAAAGGAAACAGATGGTATCTGGCTATCAAAAAGAACAGCATCTGGGGTCTTATAGGCTTGTCTTCAAACAAGTAGTCATCTAAGTGAGGCATCAACTAAGTCCATGTGGAAGAAGCACATCAGCTTCTGGGATGCAAGGAAAATAAATAACCAAATCCAAATCCAGAGGGGGTATTGCATTAGAGCTTATATTGAGAATACTGGTTTGCAGAAGGATATGAATGATAGTGGAAGTCCAGTGTCCATTAGCAGGTTCCTACATGGTTTAAACCTTTGGTGAATCTTCTCAGACTGTAGTAGAGGGATGTGAATGAGCTTGCTGCACGCAGAGAGAGATTATTATAAACTTGATTATGGCAGATGTTTTCAGTGGAAAATGTATTATTATTTGATATCCCGTTTGACCCATTTTAAAGTTTTTTCATATATGAAAATGAGTAAAGGGCAAATGAACATAGATAGAGTCCCTGGTGTATCCCCTCTGGCCTGCTATCGATCATGAAGACAGCAATGGAAAGTGAATTGCTGCAGAACTAGTTAGGTTAAAATTCAGCACCTTACAATTTGATCTCCCTTTTGATCCATTTTCAATGTCTTCTGATTTTTTAATATTTCCTAATTCCATTTTGATTGAGGCTTTCCTGTGTTTTACTTTGCTATGGTTGTTGTGTGCAAGTATATCTATTTTTAAAGTTCTCATTATTTGGGAATTAATACATATATTATATCATTCCATAGTTCAATCATGCCGAGCAGAACTGTACAATTGCTATCACAGTCAGTTTCAAAACGTATTTTCTCCTGGACTCCTTGACATTCTCTCTTTTTTATTTTACCTCCATGCCCCACCACTTTAATACCCCTCCCCCACACACATGGCAAATCCTTATTCTGTTAGCTGTCCCTATAGGTTCATTAATGCTGGATCTCATATATCAAAACAAAAGAAACATATAGCTTCAAGAAGGTGATCTTCAATGACATACAGTGTTTTATTTTTGATATTTTGATTTTGTATGTTTTCCAGTATATAAAACCCAGGATAAATAAATCTCTATTGATGGTAACTGGATTAATGGCTTATCAGAGTTGTGAGAGGGGAGGTAAGAATCAGTACAAGGAGGAAGAACATATTTGGGAACTGATTGTGGTGATGATGGTCACCTCCTTTTGATATGACAACTATTGAAATGAATGATATTTGAATTACATGTAAATAAAACTATTGTTAAAGGGGAATTCTATTAAAATCAATATAAAAACATTTCATTAGACATAAAAATGACGACTGAAAGTAAACCTTTAGTTTCTACCATTGGAAAAGTCAATGACATATAAGGAGGGTGAGGAACATCTATCTAGGGGCAATCACTATTCTGTACTCTTAAGCACTGGATAATATACGAGGGAGTAATGCCCCCCTCCTGCAAAAAAAATGTTCATTTGTTTTTGATTTTTGATGTGAGTGGGATAGTGCATTTGGAGTTCATTCCATCAGGTCAGATTGTTAATCAAGTTCTCTAGTTAGAGGTTCTGAAAAAATTGTACAACAATATGCAAGAAAGAACGCCTGATTCATAGCAGATGGGGGGTGGTGGTGGCTGGTTTTGCCACCACAGCAATGCACCTGCTCACTCAGCCATCTCAGTGTGCCAGTTTTCAAAAAAAAAGCAGCGTGCCTTTCTTACTCCTTGCACCTTGCTCAGCTGACCTTGCTCCCTGCAACTTCTTTTTGTTTCCGCAAATAAAGAGGAACATGAAAGGACAGCGATTTGTAGAAGAGATGAAGAAAAAAATGAGGGTGCTGTCAGCCACCCAAGGAGATGAGTTTCTAAGATGTTCCAAGAATGGAATCACATATTTGACAAATGCATCAGATGTAATGGAGAGTACTTTGGAGGTGATAAGTTTGTTCAAATATTTTGAATACAAGGCTTTAGAGAAGAAAAAAATAATCAGATTTTTTTGGGGTACCCTTCATTTATAATTTTCTCTCCCTCTCTTTATTTCTTTTTTACAGTTTTGTTAGCACTTCTTCCACATATCATACAATTCAATTGTTCTAATAAAAGTTCTTCTAATGCACTTGGCATTGGCTCAAAATCAAATAAATTCATTTTTCTTAAGAGAACCCAGGTATTATAAGAGTTGTAAGAGTCCCAAGTAAAATATTTTTTCTTAAAAGACAGTACAGGAATCTCTCTATTACAAAGACTGACACCAGTGTCCCATATGTCTGTCTTCACACTCTTTAATTGCTGAGGTCAACTGTACTTGGAACTCTGCTTATAGAAGTCTTTGCATGGCCCGATTGAAAAGATGGAA
Organism: Nesogale talazaci; assembly: GCA_004026705.1. Classification (NCBI taxonomy): domain Eukaryota; kingdom Metazoa; phylum Chordata; class Mammalia; order Afrosoricida; family Tenrecidae; genus Nesogale; species Nesogale talazaci. The sequence continues at coordinate 50,146 of PVJH01003459.1, forward strand.
AATTAAGTTTAAAAGGTCAGTAAAGAGAGAGTAGACACAGCTTTTGATGATAGAATTTACCATCTAACTCAGAAATGAAGGCTCCTTTGTTCGCTATTTAGAGATCTGTCTAATTACAAACAACATTTCATGTCCCAGAATGAGAACACAACCACTCTCCTGGTGGAAGTTCATGTTTTCACACTTGATTTTATTTAACTTTATCACCACCCTGTGAGGTATTGTCATCCTCACTTTAACCCCAAGAAAAGTGCATCAGAGGGAATCGCTGCAGTAGGGCCGGGCCAGGACCGAACAGGGCCATTGGACTCCAGCTTCTCTGCAAGTCCCTCAAGCAGAGCTCTCCAAAAGAGCAAACGAGATCATAAAGTGATGTTAGCCCATCGAACAGGAAGTTAAAGCACATGTCAATTCCAATATAAAAAAAAAAGTCTAAGCGAATAGTGGATCCAGATCCTCAACAAGGTTAGAAACAGAATATGAGTCATGATAATTTCCTGGTGGTATCACAGTAATTGATGATGAGTTAGGGAACACAACAAAACAGTGGTGATAATGAAATATTCTTATTTCAGAGCTGTATGAATTTGGCAAAATTTCAACAATCACAAAATGCGCTTCATTTGCCCCCTCTTCAACAAAAAAAATATATATTTTTACCTTCCAAACTATCCTCTTCTGTTGCATTGACTAAAAAGAGGTCCCAGGAATAAGACAGGTTATACATATCGCAGTCTTCACATACAGCTTGAAAAGAAATTTCTTCATTCCAGTTAACAAAATTGTTCTTAAAGTTGACTTGAGAAATATGGATGAACCTAGGTTTGAGATGTAAAGAAAACAGTATTAGGTTTCGTGGTCCACATTCACTAAAATTCTGAAAATCCAGCCCATTGTGCTTGCAGTCCACTGTGACTCCTTGTAGCGGGGATATGACTGCTTCCTGGAGTTTCTTGCTGAAAATTTTGTTGGACACTGATCACCAGGGCTTTCTTCTATAGAGTCATGAGGTAGAAGAGTAGTTGAGCACTTAGCTGTTTGCATCAGCCAGGAACTTCAAATTCACTCTGTTTAAATTGTTCTACTTTGCATACTTGTGATGTTATTTTAATACCAGTACCACTGTCAAGATTATTGTGTTTTTATGATATGGCCAGCTCTTTGCCAGGATCAGCACAATTTTGTCATCTCAAAACCCAACCGGTCCTCTGAGGGAAAAATGCACGCATATTCATGCCCATTTTATGAAAGGCACCAAGTTGAAAAGGTTGTGTTGTTTTCTTTCAGCCACACAGAAGTAGGGAGGGCACCAGAACTGGGAACTGGACTGGTCCATTCCCCAGCATGCACTCAGGTCCTAACAGAAAACAAGACATGGATTTCATGTATCTCTTCACTGCCAGTCAATCCTAATCATAGTGCCAGCCAGCTTCAAATGTACCCTCATCCACACCCTTCTCATCACCCACCCAGATTGGATCTACCTATAAAGGAAGATATCATACCATACCATGCCTGTGCCCTGAGCCTTCTCCCTCCCACATAAACCTGTATCCACTCCTCTCTGCACATGCCACTTAACCTCCTAGCTAGCATTTTTATTCTTTTGCTAAACCAGCATTTCCCACATTGCATTTTGTGAAACACTAAAATTTTAAGATAACACACTGTAGTTTGGCCTCATTAAAAAGAGTTCTTGCCTTGGGACTTGAGCTTCTAGAAAGTCAAGCTAAATGGAAACTGAGGAGACAGGTGATGTTTTTTGTAGCAATTTTAATTGCACTGGAAATAAGTGTTTCAAACCTCTGCTTCAGGTAATATTCACATCACAGGAAACCCAGGAAGCCCTGAAGAATGTAGAAACGACAAAGAGTTCAGATTGTCCTACTGTATGTGTGTACTGTATAAACTGAGGATGTTTATATATAGGAGTATATACGTTGTCCATGTAGACATGTGTGAGTAGGTGACTGGGTGTGAGAGTGTATGAGTATATGTGAGTGTATACTTTGTGTGTCTGTGTGAGAGAGAGAGAAAGAGAGAATGTGTGTGTTTATGTGTGCAGCTGGGTGGTAGGAGTGATCACATTATCCCAGATTTCATGAGAATATTGGCAACACAGACAATATATTTCTGTTTGCGTGAAGATTATCACCCAAAGCTTTAAAATTAAATGAATGACTATTTTAAAATGCTGTTGTTGAGTGCCCTTAACCTGATTCTGACTCATGTCAACCCCATGCACTATAGAGCAAAACGCTGGCCCGTCCTCCACCAGCTTCACAATTGTTCTTATGTCAGACCCCAATTGTTGCAGCTACTGTGTCAGTCCATCTTGCTGAGGGTCTTCCTCTTTCACTTTGAAGCAACGGAGGTATGCCTCATCCAAGTTTGTTCAATTGATTCCCATGCATGTAAAAGTTGGACACAGAGTAAGAAAGACTGAAGAAAATTAATGCATTTGAATTATGGAGCTAGAGGGGAATATCAAAAGTACCGTAGACTGCTATTTGAGTATTCATTTCAACTCAATGTAAGGAAGAACGAAATCTCCACAACTGGACCAATAGGCAGCATCATGGTAAAGGAGAAATGGTTGACGGTGTGATGGCTTTTGTGTTGCTTGGATCCACAATCAAGACTCATGGAGGCAGCAGTCAAGAGAGAGGGAAAAAAGATATCTTGCATTAAGTAAGTCTGCTACACAAATCCTCTTTAGTGTATTGAAGAGCAAGGGTGTTACTTTGAGGAGACTCTGGTGATCTTGACTCAAGCCATGATATTCTCCACTGCATCATCCATGTGAAAGTTGGAGATTGAAAAAGAAGATCAATGTATTGGAAATGTGATGCTCGAGAAGAATATTGAAAGTACCATGGACTGCTAAAAAGACAAACTGATCTCTGTTGAAAGAAGTCAAGCCAGAGGACTCCTTTGAGCAGGGATGGCAAGATTACATCCTACACACTTTGGACATATTGTCAGGAGAGACCAGGACAGGTGGACCATCGGTTCTATACCATCGGTTCTATATCATCGGTTCATTATCTGTGGGGCAAATATAAACCTTAATGCTACTTCCTTCTGTGTCGCTCTTTGGTTGGTTAGTTTGAGTCTATTGGTTTTATTTTGCCTTTAAATTTTTTTTTCAGTCAGGCATTCCTTTGCTCCCTCCCATCTCCAAGCTTCAGATGGTGATGTCTTCTCTGCGCCTCCACAATGGACTAAGGGTGGGACTGTTTGGGCTTACTCTACTCCCTGCAGCCTTTGTGCATGATCAGGGACATTTGCTCTCTCCACTGTGTAATGACTGCATCACTGCCCCACTCTCATTCAAAGACCACCTTCCTGTCTGGTCGACACATACCTGCTCTGATCACAGTACCCTGACTAGAGTTCACTGTGAGTCACCCTTCCCCTCCTCATCAGGAAGGAATTTGCTGTTTAGCTTCACCCCATGTTCCTGGCCAGATCCCTGACTCCCTCTTTTGATCCAGAGCCACCAGACACCCAAGGTGGTAGACAGACCATACCTGGATGCTGGGTCCGAGTGAAGGGACAGGAACACCTGTGATGCCGAGGAGGTTCGGTTAGTGCTGGACACCGTCAGGGTCACTAGGAACTGGTCATAGCTAGCACTGAGATCCGTGGCTGCGAAGGTGAGGACTGGGGCTGTGGTGTTCAGTACCCCAGGCCTTGGAGCATGGAAGCAGGAGTGTGAAGGAGCTGCAGGAGGAGCACACTCCCAGTGGTACCTACAGGAGAAACCCGGGAAGACAACTCATTCCAAAGGCATTGTATCTGAGCCAGAAGCTCCCGGGGATTCCCAAAGAGATAGCAGGGGCCAGGAGAAGATGGTACTTCCCTTAGTCTACAAAATAATGAATAAGGGAAACTTCAGGAGTGGGAGCAGCATAGCCTTGCCTGAGGGCTGGGCTCAGTCCCCACTTGTTCCATCTGCATGCTTCTCGTAGCCGTGAAGAACATGTCAAGCGGGCAGGAGCAAGGTCAGTGGTTTGAACCCACTAGCACTCCACAACAGGAAGACGAGGCTGTCTGCTCTCATATAGATTCAGTCTCAGAAATACCAAGGGCCAATTCCACTCTGTTCTACAGAATTGCTTTGAATCTCATTTGACTTGATGACAGCAAAGTTTTAATATCGACGTGTTTTATTGTGATTTCCACAACAACAAAAAAATTGAGTTCCAAAGCCTGGATTTAGAGAAGTCATGTTTAGGTAACTGTAAGTGCAAAATAAAGTGGGCGCAAATTATCAGGGGCACCGACCTGAGAGGCGTGCCTAGGTCGTCAGGGTCATAGGACTGGGATCCACTCAGGACAATGGTGGAAGGGGGGGTCTTGGAGATGAAAAGGTGAGTGCCCTCAGAGATAACGCTGACCGGAGCCCGAGCTCGAACATCTACCCCCACAGAGTAGTTGCTGTATACCACACTGCCTTCCACTTGAACCTAGAACAGAAATCACAGGGCAGTCACTTAGTGGGAGTTAAGGATTGAATTGTGTCCTGCCCACTACCCCCAAATAAGTTTTGAATTCTGCACCTTCTACTTAGGAGTGTGTTCCTGTTTGGAAACAGATTTTTCTGTGTTATGTTCATTAACTCTTACCTACAAATAGTAGGCTCTAACTAATCACTTGGAACTTATTAGAAGAGGGAAAACAGGGTTTTTAGCAAGATGGCAGAATAGGGAGCCATGTTACACATACCTTCTACAACCAAGACATGAGAGATCGAATGAGACAGATACGAAGGATCACACTGGAACGCCAAGATTCTGAGGAAAGGACAGAGAAGCACGCTGAGGAGAAGCAGTTGAGCACAAGGCACTGAGAGGAAAGTCGGGTGACTTGGCAGCTGGTCTGACAAGCATCATCACAAGCACCTCCACTGGCTTAGGACCAGTGCCAGCAGGCAAACTGGCAACTGACAATAAGAAAAGTAAAGTTCTCCCTTGTTCCCCAAGCTCTCCTATAAACCAGGTCAATAGCCTCCTCCAGAACACATCTTTCCCAGCAGCTGGGTTACACACTGCCTTGCATAGCCCCTGCTGCACGGGCTGGGTGTCAGCTCGTTGTGCAGCAATCCTGCTTCTGAGACACAAGAACTCCACTTCAACAGAACAGCCAGAGTGCAGTGCCAGGTAAGCTGCTTGCCACTGGATACCCTGGTTGCATAAGAGGAGTCAATATGTCTTTTGAACCAGCAATCCCTCTACTTGATATGTGTGTGTATCCTAGAGAAATAAAGGCCATGATATGAAGAGATATGCACATAACAATGTTTATCACAGCACTATTCACAGCAGCAAATTGAAAGAGACAACCTAAATGTTCATCAGTGGAAGAATGGATTATATTAAATTTAGCACATGACACCTATTAGAATACTTGACAATGTTAAAGTATAACAATGGATATTCATAATATGGAGAAACCCTAAAAACATTATGCTGAGTGAAATTAGTCTATCACAAAAGGACAAATATTTGTATAAGATTTCTATTACAAATGTAAAATAAATGTTTTCATCCTAAAAGAGGGAGAATGGGAAATTATGGGCTGAATTGTAGACAAGTGATAGATTCAGTGAAAGGGAAGGTATATTCAATAAGAGGGAGGTTGAAAAAATTTAGGGCAGCTGGAAAAGATAATGAGAGCTTGCTAGATTTAAAGGTAATATGTGCAAATATTGTTATAAAAACAGCTCTACAATAAAGAATGATGCAAGAGTCAATGTTGTATAGAGGTATGAGAAGATGAGTGGAGTACAGGAATACATATAGGTTTGACAATGATTATTTGTATATGTGTATTTAGCTTTGCCGCAATTGTATCCAGGGATGTGATGGAACATACAGAGGGTAAAGGTCAATTGACATAGTTCACGAAGACAATGTTCTGCATCCTACTTTGATGACTCAGAACTGGGGTTTTAAAAGCTCATGACGATCTTAGGTGCAACTATTGGTCTCTCCTTATTTGGGGGAAAGACGTGATAAAAGTGGAAATGGACATGGAAACAATGTGCCCAGTGGGCTGGTGGACCATGCAGATATTTGTCCCTACAGCCCTCGGACCTGAAGAACTGATGGTGCTTAGTTTCTACGACCAACTTCTCTGAAAAGCATCACATTATAAGGTCTTGGATAAATGGGAGCAAGATGTATTGCACACCTCAAAATCAGAAAAGAGACCAACTTTATAGGACAAATAGACTGGCGGGGCTCCCAAGACTATTGACCTGAGTTACCGCTGTCTAGAACTGAACTCACCCTCTTGTAAAATCATCAACCATTTAAGATAAAAAGGAAAGCATTCAATCCAATATGATTTTCTCTATATAAAATCCAGGATAGGTAGATCTATAGAGACAGTGACTGAATAATGGCATGGTACCAGTGGGTAGGAGGGAATCAGATGCTAAAATTATGAGAAGAAAGTATTCTGACATTGCCTATGGTAATGGTTGCACAAATCTTCCTAATGTGACTGAATGATGATATTGTGTGTTATGGAGTGTATATGCCAACAAAGCTAATTTTTAAAAGAACAACTATCTTCTTTTATTCAAAGACAAATGTAAGAGAATTAAGAAAGATGGAAGAATGTAAAGAGAAAACAGAGGGAGGGAGTGGGGTGAATGGAGTCCACGGGGGGGATTGCACTGGGTATGTTGGAAGAAGTGTACATGAATTGTTGAATGTAAAGCTGATGATCAGTTCTATAGACCTTGAGCTGATTCACAATTAATGTGACAAAACAAAAGCAGAACAGAATACAAGGCCTGAGCATTGCAAATGATCTGCACTCTGCTGTTAACCAAAAGGGTGGTGGTTCAAACACATCAAATAGCACTTTGTAAGAGCCGCACCTGGAGATCAGCTCCCATAAAAATTGCAGAAACCCTACTCCATAGCCAAGGAGGGTTACTTAAATGAACTCTCTCACACAAAAAGAACATGCCAACAAAACAAACAGGTGAGAGATGTGCACATATATCGAGGAGGAAGACACGACATGAAGATAATCTACGAACCAACGGAGACTGAGGTACTATGGAGTCATTGGTGCTACCCACCAGAAAGAACTCGTGGACAAGACCAAGACGCAGATTTTGATTTTCGACCTCTACATGGTATGAAGATCAATTTCTGCTCTTTAAAGTCATCTACTTATAGTATTTATTTCTGTTACAGCAACACTAGTAGACAAAACTAATAAAACAGAACTTATTATAGAACTGGATGAGTCTCTTAAAGTTAGAAAGAAAATTGATGAATCTAACTCATCATTGTCTATAACTAATGGCTTCAAGAGATACATCGGAAATTTTTATTTGTTTTGTTTTTGTTTTGGGGCATCACTGCCCTCTGGTGGTGGGAGTAGGAGGCCCAGTCTTTGCTCCTGTGGAGCTGCTGCTGGAATTGAACCTCCATTCCAGTGGGCTGCAGTCCTGCACATAACCACTATGCCACCGGGGCTCAGCCCTATTATTTTTTAAACAGCTGAACACCATGTTTGTCAAAATCAATGAGCTTTTAGTCCACACTAAATCCTAACTCCAATTTAAGAACAGTCAGTTCTTACAATCTTGCCCTGCTGGAAACTCACATACAGGAAGGGGTCCCAGACGATTTGGATGCCACAGCAAAGTGTGGGAAAGACATCTTATGGTGTCCAGCTACCAGGTAAAATATCATCTTAAATCTTAAAGGCTTATTTTCAAACAAGCAGTCATTTGGGTGAGATATCAACTAAGTCCATAAGAAAGAAGCACACCAACATCCTTGGCTGAAGGATTTTAACTCATACAGTCTGAAGCCAGATCTGCTCCTGATATGCAATGGGACTTTACATTCACAACAGGTTTTTTAAACTTTCTCCACCCATAGGTCATTTGAGAGCTCTAGTTTGATCCATAATCCCATCTTGTCTACCTGGCCTTTACCGCCTACACAATCTAATTCCAAACTCCTTATCCAAGGCTTCCTCCTTCTGCTCTAGGCATCGCACAAGCTTGATCTCCGCCCCAGACTTAGCCCCACCTACTGCATGCTCCACCTCTTATCCTCGTGAACATGCTCTCCCAACATCCTCCTATCCAACCTCTCCTCATGAAGCCATACCGCCCCTCCACATCCTGTTAGTCACAATACACTGAAAAATAATTGAGACACTTCATAGACTTACTCTTTGACTGGTTTCTTCTCTTTCTTGATGAGGAACCCTTAAGAACACAGTTAGTCTTCTTACATTCCCATTATAAGCACAGCAGCTTATTCTACTAGAATGTGCATAAAAGTTTTGTTCAACCAAGAAAGAATTCAAAAGTTCCTTTTAATAATCCAGTCAGTGACAGAATATGTTAAAGAGCTAATTATTGGAACTGTGCTAAAATGTTTCAGTGAGCACATAGTACAGTAAACTTAACAATACTACCTTCCAATCATCTCACCAACCTTTGCAACTGCAGTATAGTTTCCATAGTCCAGATAGTAGCTTGGGAGAATAATGGTTTGTTTATGGTTGTCTACAGCAGAGGGAAGGGACACATGGGAGCCATCAGACCTCATAAAACTCCATGTATAAGAAAGCCCTTGGGAAATGTCGCAAAGAATGGCAGCTTCAAATGTCACTCCCAGTCTCACTGGCTGAGATCGCCAGACCTAAGCATTAAAAAGGAAATGATACCTTATTATAATGGATTACAAAACATTGATTGATTTCAGTTACAGTGAAATGCATGAGGCCTGGAATTCAGGGTTTTTTCCTGGTCCTGCAAGATATCTACTTCTGACAGGGTACAGTTTTACCACTTCTCTGTCACACTTTAATAGTGAAAACTATTATAAGTTTCACTTTATGACAGAAACACAGGTTTCTGCCTTACACAGATTCCAGTTTACTCAGGTTTTACTATATGTGCTTGTGAAGATAACAGTATAAATTCTTAAGAGTGGATTCTATACAATAACAAAACATATACTCTAAATCTTTAAGAGACAAGAGAAAAGTCAAGATATAAAATTAAATAGTTCTACTTAGATAATCATAATGGAAATTAAAAAAACTTTAAGTCATAAAAATAGTAGACACATATAAAAGGAAATAGTTAACAGAGTTGATTGCACAAAGTGCATCTTTGGAATATATAATTTTAATAAGGAAATAACCAAAAAGAAAAGCAACCATGTATAATCTTGATAGTATTCTTTTAAATTATTAAGAAAATATAAAATATGCCCCTAGGAAAATGAACATAGACATCTACAGGCCACTCAATACAAAATACAAATACACTTCTTGTATACAATTTACTATGTAAACTAAATCCTGTCAGTTTGTTGTGTTGCTGTTGTTGTTGTTGTTGTTAAACACAATCAAGTTGGTTCTAACTCATGGTGTCCCTGTGCACGACATAACGCAACTCTGCTCGGACTTGCACCACCTTCACAGTTGTCCTTATGTAGGCGCTTCTTGTTGCAGTCACTGTGTCAATCCGTCTTAGTGCAGTCCCCCTTCTTTTACACTGCCCCTCTACGTTATCAAGCATGATGTCCTTCTTCAGACCTGGTCTCTCATGACAAAAGCCCAAAGTACACGAGATGAAGTCTCCCCATCCTTGCCTCTCAGGAACATTTTGGCCCTCTTCTTCCAGGACCGGTCTGTTGGCCCTGATGGCAGTCCGTTGTCGTGTCAATAGTCTTCACCAGCACCGCAATTCAAACGCAGGGGCTCTTCTTTAATCTTGCCTATTCAATGCCGAAGTTTCACATGCAGGCGATGCACTTGGAAGTACCGTTGCTTGGGTCAGACACACCTTACTCTTCAAAGGAACAGCCTGGCTTTTCAACACTTTAAAGAGGGTGTGTGCCGGAGATTTGTACATAGCAATATTATCTTTGATCTCTTGATTGCTGCTTTCACAAACACTGATTGTGGATCCAGGCAAGATAAAATCTTGACAACTTTGATCTTTTTCCCATCTATCATGATGTTACTCCTGGGTGGAATTCTACCAGTTTGAACTGGCTCGGGAGCTGGATACCTAATTTTTTGTTGAACTTGCAAGCGAGTTATTAGAATGGAAAGGTGGAAACCACAAATTTACCTTCTGAGTTAGTCCAGGTAGACGGGAGAAACAAATTCATAAACATGCATATGTAAATAAGAGAAGTTTATAAACAAGAGCCATTGTACATTAAGAAAACATTCTAACCCAGTCCAGTCCAAGGTCATAAGTCCTATATTAGCCCATAAGTCTGATAGCAATTCATAATTCCTTTTCAGACTCATGAAGCACATGCAATGATGTCAACACAATCAAAGGCCAGTGGGTTCAGAGTCTTGTGTATCTAGTGGTGGTAGAAGCATCTCAGCACTGACAGGGGTCTCTATGTGACTTTTCGAGCTTCAGAGGTCTAGTTCCATCAGGGTAAGCCCATGTGACTTCTCCTCTGGGATGTCTCAGAGGGAGTCGGCCTTGTGTCTTGTCTTTAGAGAGTCTCCAAGGGACTAAGTTGTCTTTCACCTGCAAGGGGGAAATATGATCATATTTTCCAGACTTCTTAAGAGCAAGCCATGCCCACCCAGAGGTCTCATTGGCTATCTCCAGATTGACAGGCTAGACTCCACTGCTAGACTGAAATTGACACCAGATTAGTGACTATCACACCATCCTTACTCTTTTTTAATGTTCATCTGCACAGCAGTGCATTGTAAGCCACTGTAATGTTCATTTCATCTATAGATATAAAAAATTAGGCAAAACTACACTTATAATGTTTACTTATTCATTTCATAAAAATCTTCATTTTGTTATGCTTTTCATGAAATAGTACATTTTTACTCTCTTGTGTATGTTATTTCAGTAAAAAAATATATAACAGAAGAGGGCAGAAAATGCCGAACAACCAGTGACATGCTGTTACTTGTTTCAGCTTTGTGCTGTGCTACAAATTCCTACAAGACATTATGAGTGTGCTGCTGTTCCCTGAATGGTAAAACCAATAGAAAGCCAGGACACAGGTAATCAAGAGAAATATGAGTCCATATGAAAACAAAGCTGAATTACGTATTCAGAAACTCTCAAAAATATATAATTTTTAGCAAATCATAAGTTTGTAGGGTTTCTCTAGGAACAACTGTTAGAAAACATTGTAAAAAGTTTGAAAGTTGGATTCTGGACATATAAAAGCAAGTTGGGGGCTGAGCCCCGGTGGCATAAGTGGTTGAGTGCAGGACTGTGGCCCATGGGCTTGGCGGTTCAAATCCAGCGGCAGTTCTCAGGAGCAGCGCTGGGTAGCTCCCACCAACACCAGAGGGCAGTGATGCCCGCCCCTAAAGCAAGTTGTAGTCAATTTCAAGATAGGCATTAATTTCTTCATTTTGGGGAACCAATTACTAGAATATTGAAGAAGTGTGAGTTTCATGGAAAGCTGATGAAGAACAATTGCTTTCATTCAATGACCATTTTGATTGCCAACTTGATAATAATAATTATTGAGATTTCGTGGAAAACATTCTAAAAAATTCCCAGAATTATTCAATTCTTGAAAGTGTTGAACACAAAAATAGTCAGAAAAATTGCTGAAAATGCTATGAACAAGTCATTGGTCTTTCAAAATTATATCATGCCAGCTTCACTTCATTTCTATCAAGAAGACCATATTTTTCAGGTATTGTTTCTTCTCTTTGTTTTCATATTCTAATCATTGGTAGAACCATTCAATTTCTTCATAATTAGCTTTAGTAGTAGATGCATAAATATGAATAGTTGCATTGATTGGACTTCCTTGAAGCTTAATAGAGATAATCCTATCACAGGTAGCATTGTACTTCAAGGCAGATATTGAACTGTTTTTAGTTGATTTTGACAATGAATGCCATTTAACTTCTTTTGACTGTGTTGTTCTCAGCATAGTAAACCAAATGGTTTTCTGATTCAAAATAACCCATACAAACCCATTTCAGCTCACTAAAAGCTAGGATATCAATCTTTATGTATTAAATTTCAATTTTGATGACTTAATTTTCCTAGATTCATAGTTCATACATTCCATGTTCTGATCATTAGCATATTTGGAAGCTGTTTCTTCTCACTGTGAGTTGCCCTCTCTCAGCAAATGAAGGTCATGAAGACATTTTTCCATGTCAGTATGGTCCCTTCTACTTTGAGAAGGCAGCTCTTCCTCTGTCATACTGAGATGACCATCTAGCCTGAGGAGTTCACCTCCCGGCACTGTCTCTGACAATCTTTTGCTTCAGTACATTAGACCTTCAGTATCGGACACCATTTTCACGTAATCCACGGAAATCGTTTCCACTCCAGAGTGGGCAGCCTTACATATGGGCAACTGGTGGTCTGTTTTACTTTGCAACCTGTTCTTTGGAGCAATTTGTTATCTCTTCTTGGTCTAGAAGCTCTGCTGAAATATGTTAACTTTGGGCACTAGTATATGAAATACCAGTGACATAGCTTCCAACATCACAGCAACACATAAGCCACTACAATACAAATTGACAGACAAGTAGTGGATGTTAATGGTTATGTATCCTAAATTAATCAAAAAGGAAAAAAATCAATCCATAAAAACTGGAAAGAATTGTTTCTGTATTTCAAACAAGTAATCTAGAAAAAGATTTCAAAAGATTTTTTTTAACTACTTTTTTGGGTTTATTTTTTTGGGTTTTTTTGGCATCACTGCCCTCTGATGGTGAGAGTAGGAGGCCCAGCCTTTGCTCCTGTGGAGCCACTGCTGGAATTGAACCTCCATCCCAGTGGGCCGCAGTCCCGTGCACAACCGCTACGCCACCAGGGCTCAGACCGATTTCAAAAGAGAATTTTTAGTGTATAATACTAATAGAAACTATTCTGAAGATAAGAAGCGCAACAAAGAAATCAAAGTTCAATTTGTTGTGTTCTTTCTGTTGCCAATGTTTGTATTATAACTATTTCAAGCTTTTATTAGGAAAAATGCTAATTCTGTTAATATCTTAGGAAACAATATTTTAGTATGTAAGCATGCAATAAATAAAAATGCTTAGTACATAAATAATGCTTTCTGAATATGAAGTAGTAATATGAAATCAAGACTTAACAGATTTAATTAGAATTGTGCAGGATCAACGTTGGGCTTTGGCACGCTGGTGTTGTACAGTGGGTAAGCACTGGGCTGCTGAGAGATTGGTGTTTTGAACCCATCTTGAGAGAACGGTGACAAAAATCTTCTTCCTTGAAAATTTAAACTTTGGAATCCGCAGAAACATGGCGATATCTAGAGTTGAGGTAGTTGCAATGTCCAAGAAGAAAGAAGCTTCCAAAAAGTCACAGAGGAACGTTCTGATAGCCAGCCTTATGAATGAACTTCAAACCCATAGAGGCCCAAATAAGCATCAAAAACATATATCTACAGCTGATTGAATAATGTTAGTGTTTTTAAAATCAATGATGCTAAAAGAGTCAGAGAGATCCCCCATTCTCACATGGTCAGAAGACTATTTAATAGCAAGAGAAAGTCGTCACACTGTAAGCCAGTTATCCTAATTTTGTTATAAACAAACATAGACTACCCATATGAAGAGTCTCAAAAGTAAATATATCGGATTATTACTGGCGACTCTTCCTGATAGAAGAAGTTTAAACAACTCTGTGTTTTCATTGTACTTTCCATACTTACATATTTTATAAAATGAATGTATTTTTTCTATACAGAAAAATGATGCAATCATTTAAAAATTATCAGGATTCACAATCAAGTGTTCTGTTTAACACCCCCTAGTAGTCTGCTACCCCTTCACTCGGTGAGGGAAGAAGAAAGCTGGTGTCCATGAAGCCATGTCCAAAGCAATTTACCTTATCTTCTCACTCAATTAATGCCAACAGTCCTGTAAGAAAAATATTGCTTTCTCCAAATCATAGGTAACAAAACTGAGGATCAACTATTTAAATAAATAAATTGAAGTTTAATCAATAGATCGAACCTGTGATATTGTCATTTACCCACTTTTAATGGAGGTGTTGGCAGTCAGGTGACAAACCAGTGGCCAGCACTATGACTGTTCTCTGTTTTGGCTCCCATTCTTCTTTGTCCATCTACTCCATGCGAAGAAATGCCCTTCACACCTGCTGTACATGCCCCGGGCTTTGGCCTGCTCTTGCTGGAAGGGACACATCATACTCACTGTGTTTCTTGATCAGTGCACCTCCCAAGGGACACACCTGTTTCCTGGCTCTGAGGTGTCATGATGCACCTGTTTGTCTCTACTGTCACCCCTGAATCCCAGGAGCTGCACCCAAGACTCAAAGGAAGCTAGCAAATGACCTCGTGGAGCGAGAATACCGTAGGAAACATTTTAGGAAATCTTACAAAGTTCCAGATTTTAATTTCCATTTGTTAATCGATCAATGTTGTCCTGAAAATGAAAATCAGCAGCAAGTCTAAGGCCTCAAAAAACAAACAAACAAATTTGAAACATTATTTTTCCAAACGCAAAAGTCATAGTTTGCAATTCCAAACCTGATGTTCCAAGGACAAGAACATACTTACCACTATAAAAGGGGCTCCAAAACTAATTTATCCTTTTGTTAGATTTTGTCATTTTATATAATCAAATTTTTCTGCCTTTTCAGAAGTAATAGTTCACTGCATGATGTAAAAGAAAGTTTAAGAAAACTTCCTTAAAGCTAGCTGTAAAAGGCATCATCACAGGCCAGAAGTAAAGCTTTTTCCTTCTACCATAGGCAAGATAGTCTTGCTGCCCAGAACTCCTCGCGGACCCGCCTTTTTAACCAAAACAGCAAGAAAAGCAACACAGTATAATTTTATTCCCCAAATCTGGGCTCAACTCAGCGGCAATGCTGAACTAGATTGTGGCTCCTACCTGGATTCTCTCAGGCCCCATGTTCTTCACAGGTGGGGGCTGGCAGGGTGTCTGCACAATGAAAATCTGCTTTCTTAGGGAGGCTGAGCTGACATCGTTAAAGGCAAGAACCACCACTGAAAATTCTCCTTCCCTGGAAAAGATGCACAGAAACCAAGAGGGTGATGCTGCTATGTGTTCATCTTCAATTCTCACAACTACCTTACAAGAGCATGATCACAATAATCGATGGAAATCAGTTTGGTCAATAAGAACAGATGGGATGAAGATCCTGAACTCAGTTTCCGCATGAAATATGTCCATTTCATGTCCTAGTCCTAGACCAGCCGGCACAGGCCAGGACACTGGCTGAACTCCTCCATTGCTGCTGTTTGTTATATAAGAAGTACAGTCAATCCACGTGAAAACAAATTGCTTATTTAGAAGCAGAGGGCAACAACTGAAGGTCCTTCAGTCTCTCAGAGAGCTCTGTGGGCAAGAAGACCAAGTCTGCTCAGTGCAGCACAGGAAAGCTCTACAAAGGGATCATCACTAAGATGGCCAGTACGCACGGACCTGAGAGGGCAAAGTGGGCACAGGTGGTGTTCGTGTAGAAAAATCTGCAGAGAGTCTGCTGGTGTGATCAATTCAGGGACCAAGAGGAATGGAGAGGCAGAAGAAAGGGCAGAAGGTCAGCCAGCAGAAGCCACAGGCCCAGAACATAGACCCCATTCTACAGAGTTACAGCTTGTCCCCAACTAGACATCCCTGGTCTAGGTTTGAAAGACTGCTCTTGGTCTTCCTATTTCCTTGAGTCCTTCTGATGAACTGACCAGGGGCATCCTTGCCCTAAGCGTGGGGTCCTGTCTCAGAGTTCCACTTGGCTCTGACCCAGAGTCTCCTGGAGACTGAGAGCCATTACTGCCCTAGCTCCAGAAGGTTTTGCCTCCAAACTGGCCTTTCTCTCTAAAGGTAAATGCCCTCCTTACATAGAGGTCTAACTCTGGATTTAAAGACATATGCTTTTCTAAGCTGAAGGAGAATAGGGCTTAGAGGGGGTAGCTTAGAGCAAATGCAACCAGACAGGGGAACAGAAGTAGACAGAACACAAAAGAGATAGTGACATCAGAGACAGAGAGATGAGTGGTTTTCTTGAATAATTTTTTATTATTTATTTATTTATTGGTTTTCTTGAATAATTGAAAAGACAAGAGCTCAGAGAATTTCCTGAAAACAGAGCTTCATGACTCTCTTAATAAAACATGAGTTACTGTTAACAGCTACCCCTTTGAAGACTGAGCATCGGCACCAGGCACCAGATTGGGGACTACCTTGGAATCCCCATCACCCAAAGTCATCTCGTGAGAAGAGAGCAGACTACACTGAAGTTCCCAGTATTTCTCAGGCGCTGCAGAAACCTGTAAAATGCACTGGGCTTGTGTGAATTTAGCCATTTTGGTTCTTTGACTTTCCTAATTTTTAGGCCATGGCAGGGTTATCCTCCGGACACCTTAATAAAATTCTCTAGCTTTGTTTCTATGGCTGCCCAGAAGGATTCTTCCCCTTGTAAAAAGACCAGAACCCAATTTTGGTAACACTGGGAATGGAGTCTCTCTAGTAGAGGAGTCAAAGGCAAAGAGTGATAAGACAGCCTTATGTGGCTACCGAGGCAGAATCCAAGAGTCCATGTTGGCGACAAGGCACAAGCACACAAAAAGGCCAGGCAGCCAGACCAGGCTGTCTGGCTAGAGTTGGCTGAGGTGGCTTCTAATACTGCTTAATAAGGTGACCAGATATCCTGCTTTTTAATATTTGTCCCATTCTGACAGCATTTTAAAAATTAAAATAAATATATTTCAATACTCTTTTTGCATTCTATGAAAACTTTTGTTGCTCCATATAAACCAAGTTTTTAATCAAGAATCCTTCCGCCCCCCGGTCAAAGATGTCCCGCTGAAAATCTGGTCATGTTAGTTAGCAGTTTATACTCCTAAGAGTTTTTTAAGTTTGCTACTTAACTATTTATTCCACCAAGGCTTCCACGTAATCTTAAGGTTCTGAGCCAGGCCATACAAAAGGAGTTTTGTTCTGATCAGCTTCCTCATTCTGCTCAGAGAGAAGCAATCCCTAGGAGGTTTTGTTGGGGAAGAGGGACTGAGATGTGACAGTAGACCCACGCTTGGAGACAATGAGGGAAGAAGGGACACCTACAAAGGTCCTTTTATCCTCTTCTTCTTTTGGGGGCTTTTTCCGAAGTCTGTGCAATGGGAACCCCTACCCAATTTTGCAGATTAAATAACTCAGGATCAGAAAAGTGAATTTCTCAAATTTGCCAGGTAAAATGTGGCAGAGCCAATCGTTGAGTGGCACCCTGACCTTAAAGTCCAGTGCACCAGATTAGGGGCACTGATCATCTGCCAGGATTGGGCCCTAAGGAGAAAATCCCAGGAAGGCAAGGAAAGTCTGCCCAAAGTCAGTCCAGATAGAAATGGAGGTTTCCAACAATTCACCAGAGGTCACTCCAGGGAGGTTTTGAACCCCAGGAAGGTAGCCTGGGCCCAATTCCAGGGTTTAGGTGGGCACTCACAATGGTCTGAAAGTAGTATGGAGGAACTGGTGTAAGGTATGGAAGAGACTGGTAAGTCAAGTGCACACGAAACTAGAAGACATGGAAGGATGGAGAAAGGCTCCTTCCTTCTCAGTTCTGGAGAAATGCGCCTAACCCAGACAGGAAAGTGTATCAAAGAGAAAGATGGTATTTTCTTCTAGAGTTCTTATCAATAAGACCAAAGGTACAAGTAGATAAATTTATCACCTTAAGGGAAGATAAACATTAGACCATTTACCTGAGAAGAGACCACACCCACACACAGAAAAAGCACAACAGCCAGCATGGTCAAATGGTGGTGAAAGTGGTGAAAGTGGTGAAAGGTCTAGGCAATAGACATCAAATGGCGGCGGGGGAGGGGGGGGAACAAAAACAAAACAAACATATATCACTGTGTGCACACATCCCCAAGGTACCCATTGAGGACATGTAGGAGCATGAGCAAGGGTGGTGAAGAAAGCAGATAGGCCCAGCTATCAAAAGATAAGAGCATCCCAGGTCTTAAAGGCTTGAGCATAAACAAGCAGCCATCTAGCTTAGAAGCAACAAAGCCCACCATAAAAGATCACTTGCCTGTGCGATCATGAGGTGCTGAAACAATGAGGTATCAAAGAACAAAAATCAAAATCAATAGACCAATTAACTCCCAATATCACTGAAGACAAATGGATACAGAGGCAAACAGAGTAGAAGAAACGGTGGTACCCAGCTAACAAATGATTGAATGCCTGGAATCTCAAAGACTTGAAGATAATCGAGTCACCATTCAGCGCAGAAACAGCAAAGTCCACATGCAGGAAGCACACCAGCATGCGTGATCAAGAGGGGCCAAAGGGAGCAGATATCGAGCACCAAA
The DNA here is from genome assembly GCA_004026705.1 of Nesogale talazaci. Taxonomy (NCBI): domain Eukaryota; kingdom Metazoa; phylum Chordata; class Mammalia; order Afrosoricida; family Tenrecidae; genus Nesogale; species Nesogale talazaci. The sequence continues at coordinate 68,496 of PVJH01003459.1, forward strand.
GAACAAGAATCACATCATTACAAAGGAGGAGGGTGGGGACCTAATGCCCACTGGTGGGTAATTGGTCACCCCTTTACAGGGGAGTCACGAGGAGGAGACAGACCAGTCAAGGGGCAGCCGGGTAGTGATGGTGCATACAAGTTTCCTCTAGTTCCTGAAGCCTTCCTCCTCGCCCCCTAACCATCATGGTCCCAACTCTACCTTACAAATCCAGATGGACTGGAGAAGTCACACTAGCATGGAGGGGAGCTGGAGATATGGGGAAACCAGGATGGATGGGCCCCTTTGGACCAATGGTTAAATTGGAGATATTGGAAGGGTGGAGAGAAGGTGGGGTAGAGAGATGGAACCAACAGCAAGGATACACACACAAGCTCCTATTTGAAGGACAGGCTTCGAGGGAGTGGGTTGGGGGAGAGGTCGGGCAGAGTAAGATATGACAGAACAATAGCAGTATATAAAGTATTGAGGGTTGGTGGGGAGGAGAGACCAGGGGAAGAGGGGAAGGAATGGAAAAACCGATACTAGGAGCTAAAGGGAAAAGGCGGATGACTGGAGAACAATAATAGAAGTGGACATGTGAGGGTGCTTGACACAGTACGCTTATTTATATGTTGTGAAAAATGATGTATGAGTCCCCAATAAAATGATTTAAAAATTAAAAAAATAAAAAATAAATAAAACATTAAAAAAATTATCACCATAAGGAAAATTAAGTATACTAACTCATCAATTCAGGAAAAGGTCAAATTCTGAGAGAAATCTAGAAATGGACCGGTCCAATGAATCCTAAATATAGACAGAGATCCCTAAGATAAAGGGTGTAGGTCCAGGTTCCAAGTCTTGTGATGGGTTTTAAAACCTGACAGAGAATGGATCTATCACAGGCAAGTTCAGGTGTGATACACAGGGAGAAGTCAGAAGGTCAAGTGCTCTTCCATGCTGGGCTTAAGCAATCTTAGGATTTCCATCTGAGGTCTTCCATGGTACCTACTTCCGCCACATCATGTCTGTTTCCAAGAAAAACAACGTTTGCTTGGTAAATGCCAAATTCAAGGATAGCACTTAAATTCTCCATATAATTCGTTCCCGCATGACTTGTAGTTTCATATGCACTTGACCTCACAAGTCTTTTACACCAGTCCCGCCATACGACTTTCAGTTCCTCCACGTGCCCTCTCTCGCCACCGTTTAATCCCGCCCCCACTTAGGCCATCTCCGTGGCTCTCTCCTCCCGACCTTTTCCTTTGGAAAACTCTCAGAGTTCATCTTCAACAGGGACCAATTTCACAAAGAATTGCAGGCGCTCTCACAACACCTTGTACCTCCTTTCTAGAACTCAGCCCTTGTTCTGGACGCACTTTCTCCCAACAATGGTTTTCGCTGAAAACCCCTGTGGTTTAGTGGTTCCACATTAGGCTGCTAACCAGTCAAATCCACATACTGAAACCACCCATCACTCTATGGGAGAAAGACGGGGCTTTCTGTACTACCACAAGGAAGCACAGTCTCAGAAATCCACAGGAGCAGCCAGCCCTTCCATTAGGCTTATTATGGGTCAACATTGATTTGATGGCGGTGACTTTGGTTTGGTGTCATTCCTGGGGACTCTGACCTCCTCATGAACAATATCTAGATTTCATTTGGCTCCAGACAATACCTGTCCATTATACTGAACAAAAGAGAAGCCAGTTTCTGGAGAACCTGAGATCAGATAACATAAAAATTCAATACCAGCCACTGTCACATGAAGCTCCTTACCTGTGCCCAGTATATCTTACCGTATGTAGATATGAGTTTGGGTGCTATTTCCATGACTGATAATACCATCTCCAAAGTCCCAAAGGAAAGCAACATTTGTGCCAAAATTGATCCTGCATTCAAAGGTCACGCTAGCATTAACCAGAGCCGAGGAGACGGATGAGAGGCGATTAGCAATGATCTTCTTCTGGATATTGATGGAGCGGGGCTCAGAGACCACACTGGTGATGGCATTGGAAGCCTTGACCACCACGTGGTACCTGTGAGATGAGGACCCAGATATCAGGAAAATCAGATAAGTGAAAAGAGGAAAACAAAGTCAAAGAGAGAATCTCCACATTACTTCAAAGGGCGCCATCAACTGGAGAAGTTTGGCTCTCCTTTGTAGGAATTAGCACAGCTTTTAATGAGCTAAATTTTCATCTTCACTGGAGGACGGCAAAGATGGGAGAGTAAAGACAGTTGGACACCTTCTTCTTTAAGTCACGTCTCAAAGTGAATGGGGAAGGTGTCATTATTTCTTAAAAGGATACATTTTCCCAGGTCACACTACTGGTTAAGATGGGGTTTGAACCCAGGACTTTTGAATTTCAAAGCCTTGATTTCAAAGCCAAAACAGACTGAAAAGCACACTAATCTATATTTGAATTCAATTTCCAGAAATGGTTAATGGTTTATTACAAATATTGTAACACCCTCAAAATGATTTAAATGCTAATTAAGTGATGTTCGGATTAGGCTAAAGCTGTGCTGTCACCACTTGCACATCACAGCACTTTCACGGACCGCTGGGGTATGTGAAGTCTCTTTCCAATGCTTCTTGAAGTTGTCCTCACTGGTGGGTCTTCTCCAAAATGCCACTCAAACTCCAAGGTACTTGTTTCCGTGGTAACAGCTACAAAAGTGATGTCCACATCTGTGGCAAATACAGTTCCGTTTGTGTAGATGGAAACAGCTGTGAGGAAAAGAGGAAGCAATACTTCAGAATGAAAAGGTTCGAATTCATACAGTGGAAGCAGAACCACTACTTTCTCTTCATTCAGTCTAAGTGATGGATATTGGATCTATGAATTTGGTTGCCAGGTTATGTGAACGGCAAGGGGCTCCCCAAGAAGTAATTGTAGACTAAGTTTGAAGCTCATCAAAATAATACCTCATAAAATGAAAGGGCCAACTCCTTTCGGAGTTTTCCTTAAAGGGGTATGGTACGGGGGTACTGACTGGTAGCTTTGCTGGATAAACTACCATCTCCCACTACTCCATTGGAGACCTCATGCCTATGAGTTCTGGAACAACTTTAGAGTCTGTTGAAGGGCAAGTGAGAGACTCAAGGAAAGATCAAAAAATAATATCATGCCAAATATAGCTGTCATAATCTAACTGATAGTACGGAATTAGAAACTGTTAAATCTGGATTTAGAACAAAACGTACGGTGCATTTTATACTGGACAGTCACGCTGGGCCAGGCATGGTTGTCACCGACTGGTGTCTGAGACATGAAGGACACGTTGTATGAAGACATAGGTGGAAAATGATGCATAATCACAGTGCCTAAAATGAGAAGAGAAAGTCAGGTAAGAGTGACACTGTATTAAAACTAATCAGTTTGTCTTGAGGAGCACATGATTGATATTTCACATTATTTCCTTTCTTTGAATCCCAATTCATTTCAAAATGCCAAGTATGTGTTTTGAAAGAAGTTGGAACAAAGTGACCTCTCAAAAGTTCCCAATTCACAGATAGTCTCCCATTAACCTTACCTTTAATTTTCTTCCCCGTTGCTCTGGAGAATTCCCTACATGGTATTAAATATGTTAATGACTTAGAAAAGCGTTATTTCCTTTGCTAGGTAATTTTCCTTTGCTTTTGATATGATTATTTAATAATCTAATGAATATTTATAGAGCATTCCTTATGGGAAAATCCCTTTATTAGACCACATAAAAAAGCAATGTCAGTTACCCCTTACTTAAGTCTGTTGAGTAGATTTGTAAAAAGAAAACCATTTCATTGGCATCTACAAATCATACAGTGTATTTGTTAAATCACATTAAGAAGATTGGCACAATCATCACTGCAATCAATTTCATATTCTCTTTTGCACTCATTGTAGTGTCCTATTTCATATGATCCTGACTTGCCATGCCACTAGGCGATTATCAATCAAGTTACTGTCTCTATAGATGTTCCTATCCTGGATCTCATAGACGGGAAATCAAGAACATTTAAAAACATTTTTTTAATGTGTGTACTAAACAGTCTCTGTCTCACAGGAATTCTTAAAATAGGTTCAAATTAAGCAGTTAAGCTCTCAAGGGTTTTCAAAGTGTTATACACAAGTTTACATATACAGATGAAGAGCACTTTGTTAAAGTCTAGAAGAGAACTAAGAGAACTATGGTGTCTTAGAAGATCTAAAACAACTCCTCTACTATAAAAGAACCTTATAGGACTGAGCCCCGGTGGCGTAAGTGGTTGAGTGCGGGACTGCGGCCCGTGAGCTTGGTGGTTCAAATCCAGTGGCTGCTCTTAGGAGCAGCACTGGGTAGCACCCATGACCACCAGAGGCAGTGATGCGCCCTGCCTCCCCCCCAAAAAAAAATATTAAAAAGAAAAGTTTAACAAAAGGACCTTATAAAAGTGTGTGTTGTTTTCATGATTTTTATTTTCAGAAAGAGAAAATGTTCAGCTTTGCGCAGTGGCATTATCATAACCTGAGGTACAATTATCTCTAAAAGAGAAAATATTCCACGATAGCAGTGCTAAAATGGAATGGATAATTTGTCAAGCATCAATCTATTAGAATTTCAGGAAAATATTTGACTGGAATGTTCCATTCCCACCTCACTAGTCTCTAAGCTTGGTTTCTCCTCTATGAAAATTTACATGAAAAGAGCACCCCTTCCCAGGTGTGAATATTTACAAAGTGAGGTCATGTTATTTGTAGAGCACTTAACAGACTCGCCCATTGTAACTTACTGTCTATGCGTCTATTCTGTCTCATCAAGATCCTGTAAGACAGAATAAAACTACCCCTGTGTGTTTCCAAATAGAAACTCTTTACGGTAGTAAAAAGCCAATCCTTCTCCCAGAGAATGACTGGAAGTTTTGAACGTCCCACCTTATGATTATCAAGCCAATGCATAACCATTAAGTCACTAAGGCCCATTGTCTTATCCAATAAATTCAAGCAATTGCACTTTCAAAAGTTTGTGCCTTTGCTTATTGTATGCTGTGTGCTTGAAATTCTCCCTGCCACACCCATACTCAACCCCCCTCTTCATGGCACCACCCATATACCAACTCATCCATCAAATAGCCTTTATTCCCCCTATTTAATATAATCCTCCCATTTCCTAAAATCTCCCAGCCTTTTAATAATATCTTAAAGACATTCTATGTTCTTTGTTCTTTATTTTTTCCATTGCACATATTAACTCCTTTAATAGATTATAAACTCTTCAAAACTAGAACTTTGTATGACTTATTCTCCATGACCCCAGACCACAGTATGTTGCAACAAATATCTTCTAGGACACAAAGAGCAAGTAATGAGTCATGTGTGATTTACAATTGCTTTGACTGTACAATTGAAACAGAGACAGATTTGAGTTTCACTCATAGATGACAATGGTTGTTTAGATGCCAGATGCAAGACTTACTTTTCTGATCTGTATCGGAGTCATCAAAGAGAATAACTTCATTCTCATGCACACTGCTGGAATTCATGAACACAGATACAATCTCACAACCAATTTCCAGATAATAAGGTCCAAGTTCCACTTCAGTCTCATAAAACTCACTGTAAAAAACTGCCTTGAGCACCCAAACACCTTCTGGAAAGAAGAGAAAAATGGACATTTAGTGAAAATGTTAAAGAAGGCATGATGCTTAACATTTGACTGCGTTAGGGGTAAAAAGGGCTATTTTGGGGATATTCAGATGAGAAGTGATTTTTTTTTAATAGATCCTGTATTTATATAAATAAATAAATAAAATATATTTTATTTATATAAACATGTTTATTTATATAAATAAATTTTATATAAATGCATTTATTTTCTAATCTTTTTATAGTAACACGGTCAGCTTTATGAGCTGCACAGATGTAGTGTCCCTCACTCAATGGTTCAATGTTTTCATATCACCACTCTGAGATCCTTGTTAACCTTCAACAAAGGATACTGCATTTTCATTGTTACTTAACCTGTATAGGAGGAACTAGTCACAAGAATGAAAATAAATATTTGCTGTCCTATATCTGGGCAAAAAGATTACTGAAATAATCAACTAAATATAATAAAAACAGTTATGACTTTACATTCTTCCTGTTTCCAAACCATTATGACAATAAGGTGACTTGACAGGTTAACAAGTTAGTCTATTTCCCCACTTGTGGTCACTGAATATTTACCCTGGGAATAAATCAGGGTGATCCTGCTGCAGAGTGGGAATCACATGATTGAGTCACCCTCATGGCCCGTACTAATAGCCGGCTTGTCTTGTGAAGCAGAGACCCGTAGCTGGTTAACAACTGACCCAGGTATCGGAATAAATAAGTCAGTCTGAGGCCAGCACAGAGCACATGAGCTCCTCACAGAACTGTAAGCTACATGCTTATGCATTAAGCCCGTAAATTTGAAGATGGCTTGTTATGCAGCAAATTAATATAGTTCCACTCAATTCGGGAAACCTAGCTCTTCTATAACCTTAATCTGGTAAAACAATTTTTTTTGGGGGGGGGATCATTGCTCTCCGGTGGTGGGAGTAGGAGGCCCAGCCCCACTGCTGGAATTGAACCTCCGTCCCAGTGGGCCGCAGTCCCACGCACAACCACTATGCCACCGGGGCTCAGCCCAAAACAATATTTTTAAATTGTACATTTGACTAGGTCGTTCCTTAACTTTAAAACACCACAAGAGGTCTGAGTGGCTTTAAGTAAAAAGGAGGAAAGTGAAACTGAAATGGACTTGCAGGCTTGTGACAAACAAGTTCCCTTTAAACAATAACACACACACACACACAAGCACCATAAGACTCCTGGATTATCACAGGATGAAATCCTTACCAAAGCCCTTACCTCTTCTTGCAAGTGCCACCTTCATGTCTCAGTCCTCCATCCTTTATAACAATACCACCTTTTTGCATAGTTTTCCTCTTATTTCTATAAATCCACCTTTTCCCTACCCAGAACCTCTTTCAACAATCTAGACAGAATTGGTGGCCATATTTAGCATTTGGCCATATAACACAGGCTGTGTTTCTTTTTGGGGCATAATGCATGAGTCTTCCTTTGCAGGAGACACCAGTACAGATTACATAGTAGAGACATGATGCATGTTTCTCAAATGAACGATAGAATTTTGCACCAACTGAAGCTCATAGGGGTAAAAAAAATCATTAGGGGTAATTAAGATAGAATTTTCTCATTTTGCTTTCTGCATCCAAATTATATTGAATAAATACACGGGATGGAAGACAATTGTAAACAGTAAAATAATAAATAGAAATGATATAATTCTTTTTTCAAAATAAAAGCCTATTTATGTGGAAGAGTAACATGTGTAGTGATATATAGGAAGAATTAAGACTGCTGTGATGAGCGCAGACCATATTAAGTACAGTCAAGAAACATACATACATATATAAGAAACTTGGAAACATCTTAAATGCTGAGACATCACTGAGAGAGGTCGACTTCTGTGTCTTATAACACTCCTCATGTCGGTGTCTGAACAAATTTGCACTTGAATTTCAAAAGATGAAGGTGTAGTGGACCCTCAAGCAGTGTTCCACATGTCTGTGACCAGCATGGAATCAAGAGCTGTATGTTGTGTGAACATGTGCACAAACATGTGCTTGATGCAGTGGATGAACGTCTGCATTGTGATAAGAGCCATGAGAGCCCCCCATACAATGATTTAAATGACTGATTAAATGATTAAATACATTTCTCCTACTTTAATCTAAACGGTAGATTTCTGAAAACTCAAACCCCTGCTATTGAGTCAATTGCAACTCACAGTGACCCTGTACGACAGAAGAGAAGGGAGACTGTAACGTTTTGTGGGAGCAGAAAGCCTCGCCTTTATCTGGTGGAGCAGCTGGTGGCTTCGTGTTCGGCAGCTCACCACATCATGCACTCTGCCCCCGAAAACTACGTAAGCCGGTGGTTTTGATAGTTCAGAAAATTCCTTTTGGACTCAGATGCCATTTGATATTGGGTCTCTGCCTCCTGGAATGTGATAAAGTCTTATACATCTTTATGTTACAGGCTCCCTTTAGACTTAATCCCTATTGGGAAGATGTTGCAGCAGTTCCTTATTTCATTCTTAAAGCAGCAAACAAGTCAGTTTACAAGTATTAAAGTGATAGACCCCTGAAACATGGAGATACAGTCAGCATTCCATTGAAGCTTTTGGAATTAATTGAAAATCCACAAGGCAAACTGCAGTTAAAAATATCAACTTGGCTGAGCCCCGGTGGCGTAGTGGTTGAGTGTGGGACTGCAGCCAATGGGCTTGGCGGTTCAAATCCAACAGCAGCTCTCCAGGAGCAAGACCGGGTAGCACCAGAGGGCAGTGATGCCATATATATGTATGTATATATATACACACACACACAGAGAGTCGTGATGCCAACATATATATATATATATATATATATATATACTTATCCCTTTATTTACTTGGTAAAGCATGGGACAGCTAGCAAGAGGGGCATCTAAGAGTGCAAAATATATATATTTTTTCCCACATGGGAATAGAGATATCGTGCTCGCGTTGGCACCACATATACTAGAATTGGAATGATATAGGGAATAGAGATATCTTGGCTGCAAACAAGAGAATTTTTGAGAGGAAGGGGATGAATTTGAAGTGGAAAAATCATACAGAGAAATTATATTAAATTATATCTGAGAAGTATTCTGCTTCTGTGGCAGTAGAAGAGAAAAGAGTCTGCATCACAGAGGAAATCCAGCTATCTACTTGCATTAGCTGAAAGTATAAGATTAGTCAACACTGAAATAGACACTGGTAATGCTTCCAAACTTCAAGAATAGATCCTTTTTTTGACAATCACATAAAAGTAACAAGTCACCTTTAAAGAGAATAAAAAAGAGAGGTCAGCCTTAGAATTTCTACGCTTGTAAGAATGTATATGTGGGAGTGTAAAATGTTTGTGGAAGAAGAATGAAAAGAGAATGGAATTTTCCTGCAAAAATTTTCCTCTGTTTTTAATTAAAAATCATTTTATTGGGGGCTCATACATCATTTTTCACAATACATAAATACATATACTGTGCCAAGCACCTTCGCATGTCTGTTGCTGTTATTCTCCAAGTAACCGCTTTTCCACTTGAGCCCTTGATATCAGCTTCCCATCCTTTCCCCTCTGTCCCTGCTCTCACACTCCCACCAACCCTCAATACTTTATAAATTATTATTGTTCTGTCATATCTTACACTGCCCATCCTCTCCCCCAGCCCACTTCTTTGATGGCTGTCCTCCAGATAGGAGGTTATGTGTAGATCCTTGCAATTGTTTCTGTCTCTCTCCCCACCATCTCTCCACCCATCCTGTAGCTCCAATGTCACCACTGGCCCTAAGGGGTTCATCTGCCCTGGGTTCCCCATATCTCCAGCTCCCCTCTCCACTAGTGTACCTTCTCCAGTCCAGCTGGATTTGTAAGGTAGAGTTGGGGCCATTATAGTTGGGAGGAGGAAGCCTTCAGGAACTAGAGGAAACGTGTATGCTTCATCAAAGCCTTGCTGCACCTTGACTGGCCTGTCTCCTCCCCATGACTCCCCTGTAAGGGGTGACCAATTACAGACCAATTACCTAAGGTGGGCCTTAGGTCCCCACCCTGCTCTCCCCATCATTGTAATGTTGTGATTCTTGTTCTTGATGCTTGATACCTGTTCCCTTTGGTCCCTCTTGATCACACAGGCTTGTGTGCTTCTTCCATGTGGGCTTTGCTGCTTCTGCACTGAACAGCCACGCATTTATCTTCAAGATTTTGAGACTCCAGACACTTTATCATTTGGTAGCTGGATACCATCCATTTCTTCCACTCTGTTTGCCTCTGTATCCATTTGTCTTAAGCGATCATATTGGGAGTTGATTGATCCATTGATTTTGATTTTTGGTCTTTGATTCCTGATACCTGATTGTTTCAACACCTCATGATCGCACAGGCAAGTGTTGGTCCAATACAATCACTGAAGTAAAATGCATAAGCAAATGTAGTGAAGAAAGCTGATGGTGCCCAGCTCTCAAAGGCTATATTATCTGTGGTCTTAAAAGCTTAAAGATATCCAAATGTGATTAATACAGATGATGTATTGAATGCTATAAGAGCTGTAAGAGGCCCCAATAAATTAGTTTTTTTAAAAAAAACTTAAAGATAAACAAAAGACCATCTATTTGAGAAGTGGCCATGCCCACACAGAAGAAATACACCAGCCAGTGTGACCACAATATGTTGAAAGGATTAGGTAGCAGGCATCAAACAGGGGGAAAAAATATCACTGTGTGCTCACCTCCCCAAGGCTCCCACTGAGGAGCATGAGCAAGAGTGGTGCAGAAAGCTGATGGTACCCAGCTAAAAAAAAATACAGCATCTGGGATCTTAACGGCTTGAGCATAAACAAGCAGCCATCTAGCTCAAGAGCAACAAAGCCCTCCTGCAAACATTTTGAAGTCCCCTCTTCGATGACTCTTTAGAGCACTGGTTCAAACACAAATTGTTGGGCGCCAAGCCCATGGTCTCTCATTCAGCAGGTGAGGTCTGAGAACTTGCTTTTCACACAAATCACAGATGATATTGGTGCTGTGGGTCCAGAAATCATAGTTGAGAACCACTGTGATAAGGATTCCTGGTGGAACGGTGCGTGAGCCAGATGTTCAAACCTACCCACTGGGCCATGGGAGAAAGCCAAGTCAGCCTACTCCCATCATGCTTTCCAGGGTCAGAAACTCCATGGAGCAGTTAGATCTACTCTGACCAAAGCATCTCACATGATGGTAGAGGGTTTAAAATACATGAGTGCTTAGGCACTTGACTGCAAAGCAAAGGATTGGCCATCCAGACCCACCAGCTGCTTTACAGAAGGGCGTGGCACTTTGCCTCCGTCCAGCCTGCAGCCTTGGAAACTGTATGAGGTAGCTCCACTCTGCCCCTCAAGGTGCCACGAGTCAGAGTGTATAAGACAAATGCTTAAAACAGTCTTACTAGAAGATAGAAGATGAGTGACTGCAATCAGCAAGGTCCCTAATTTTTGAGAAAGTAGCATGCAAATGTCATAAATCCAATATGGAAACTGGAAATAATAATAAATATGAGATATCTCCCTGTAAGATTATTTGTAATATAGGGAGATTAGAAATGAACTGATTTAATGGCATTCTATGCAACATGTTATCAGGAGGGACCAGTTCCTTGAGAAGGTTTCACACTTTTTTAGGTAGAGGATCAGTGGGTGGGGGGGAAGGGGGTGGAGAAAGAAAGAAAGAAAGAAAGAAAGAAAGAAAGAAAGAAAGAAAGAAAGAAAGAAAGAAGACTCAACACATACCAGCTTCAACAGAACTGAAACACACCCAAAATTGTGATGATGGTGCAGGTCGCCAGCAGCGTTTCTTTCTGTTGCACAAAGAGTGGCTGTAAATTGGGACTTGCTAGATGACATTCAAGACATAACAAGAAAGAAATTCTACAAGAGAACAATGGTGCTCTTTAAGCATCCATGTGGGCATAGCTTTAAGACGTGGATAGGTAATTAAGTGAGCAGAACCCTGCATTCCACGCTATCATCTGTGTAGAAGAAGGACAAAGCATATTTATAGTAACTGTATGGAGGATGGAATAAAGAAGGCAATCATCACTTTTGGGGAAGGGAACTGGAAAGCGAGCGGGAGGAAGATCTTTGACTGCACATCTTCCTACACTATGAGGTACTGAGCCCTTTTCATAGACACTCATTTAAAAAGGAGAAAGAAAAAAGTTAAATCCTGCTTGCAATAAAATCATATCCATGCATTATAGCTCCATCTTCTCAAGGATTTGGGTAGTTGTATAAACCCAATAATCCAAACTACAGGACTTTGGCATAAAGATGTTTTTGAGTCTGCTTTTTCCTCCTTCCTTTGTTCTAAAGGCAATGGGTAGAAAATTTTAGTGCAAATGATTTATAGATGGAAAGATGGATGGTTGAGTAACAGTGGGTGGATAAATGGATGGATAGAAGAAAAGATGGCTCGTTCAAATATTATATATATTACGCCACACCTATTTGGTTTTGTTTTTTGACTTACTTAAAGGGCAAATTAAGGAATTTCCAACAGTAATTTCACTTCAGATATTTTATCTTTATAAGAAGTACCTCCATTAATAATTAATGGCTTAGTCTGTCAGTTTCCTTCTCCACCTCTCCAAAATGGTGTGAGCAGACCTACATCTTACTCAGAATATAAGAATTACAAGATATAAAGTATACAAAGAACAGACCCCCTCACAGAACATAGAAGTGCTCACTGTCTGTTCCTCAGCTACTGTTAAAGCAGGAATGCTAAGATGAGTTGAGAAAAAAAATAGTTTCCTTTTTGTCTCAATAGTTTTCCTCTTCATTCCCAAGCACCGCTTGCACATCCTTCCCCATGGCTGGTGTTTCCCTCCATGTTCCCGGTAATGAGGGTGGGTGCCATACCTTCCCTGTACCGGTGATAGGCCGTGGCTGAGGTTTCTTCGGACATGTTTTGGATCCTCATTTGAACTCCTGAATCGTCCCCAAAATCTATCACCAGAAAAACAGACCCTTCAGAAGCCGTTTGAACTTGGAATCCCAGAACTGGAGATGTCCAGGTGTCTGTTTCTGGTAAGCACTGGGTGACAGGGTTTACGACAACAGTGGAACCTCCAGTCACCTGAGCAGGATGTGACGCAAGGAAGTAAAAGTCCCTAAGCCCAGTCTGAGTCGCTGAGAGGCCTTGCGTGTGGGAAACACATGGAAGACTTGCCTCAGTGCTGTGGAAGAAAGAGAAAAGACTTCAGATAATCACAAGATCACCAGCCGAATCAAATGATATCCTTTCCACCCCTTGCCCCTTAGGTCACCAGGAGGAAAGAACCTAATCTGGAGACAACTCAACTGTGTGTGTGTTGAGGGCGAGGCTGTGTGATCTTTTCCAAATGATTTTCTACACAACCTCAGATCGGCAGCAGCACCTGTGTGCATGTTACAAACACAAATTCCCAAGGCCCATCTCGTTGGGCTGGAGCCCTGGAGGCCTAGTGATCATGCCTTGAGCAAAGTCAGCAGTTTGAAAACACCCGCTGCTCTAAAGGAAAAAGACAGTCCTTTATACCCCCATCAATAGTCAGAGTGTTATAAACTCATAGCTGGCAGTTCTGCCCTGCTCACCAGGCTCCCGATCAAGTGACATCCACTTGATGACAATGAATTTGGTTTGGGGCCTATCCACTCCTGCTAAATCACAGAGGCCCCAGGAGAGTGGGAAATAAGTGAAAATGTTGAAATCCTTATTCTAATTGTGTCACTGAATTAATGGATGTGAAAGCTTGAAGTTCCCCAAAGTCACTGCCTCTTATATTCTGATAAAATGCTTTGCATGGAGGAGTGTGTAGCATCTATTGTATGTATGATTCTTTATGTTGTAAATAAGTAGCTGAGACTTACATAATCATAACTGACCCTGAAAAGGTGATCCCTGTGGTGCCAGTACAGTTAACTCTTGACATGAATAACACTAGGATAAGCTTAAGGATAAAAAGCTGAGAAAGACTCTCATGAAAATGAAAAGACTTCCAGTATTTCATGACTAATTCACCTGCTCCCTCTTCTGAAAATGGGTTGTACTGGCCACACTAAAAATATGATCACACAAGTCTTCAGTCTGGATAGCTGCCTGATTTGAAGCACAAGGAAACTATAAAGGCAAATAGCTCATTGCGCCAAAGTCTAGTACACTGAGGCTAAAACCATCATCTGAACTTGGCCAGGACTTCTGAATTAGTAGCCAGAAGGAATAATGCCCTTTGTACTACCTCCACCTTACCTTCTAAGAAAGACAGGGGAGTATGAAGTTGGCCACAGGAGTGAGGCTGTGTGCTTGGTGCTGGGCTGAACAGCACGCACTGCCTCAACCCAGGCCCCAGCCTTAAGACTTGTCTGTAGCAGATAGGCCCCAGGGGTGAGTCTCTTGACCAAATCCTCTGCAGAACAGGATAATTTGATGATGCAAGCAGAATTCTCAATTTTTAAGCTGTAGTGTACCACTGAAGAATAATTGCACTGAAATATAAAAGGAAGTCAATAACAGCTGAGAGCTTGTCACACAGCCTAGTTTCTTGCATGAGTACTTTATGTCAAAAAACAAAGTCACAGAGAATCTGCATGAGGCTGCAGTCTCAGGATCATTCTGTAAGTTATACAAAATCCCCCCCTCCTCCTTTAATGAGATGACATTGTGAATAAAATAACTTTTAGGTCCCTGCTGCTCTCAAGAGAGCCACGCTGAAGCCAGTTGGAACCAAGGGGGATGGTTTATCAGGACCTTCCGGAATCATTATGATGAGAAGTTCATAATGTTCCATTAGCTAAGCAAATGGAAAATTTGCTATGTTATAGATAGAGATATGTAGATACATATAGATATATAGATATAGATATCCCACATAGATATGTTATATGGCCAGCTAGAAATCAAAGTCAGCAGTATAGATATGGTGTTTTTGCAACTTTTCAAATGTGTGTTCCTTTATTGCATGCTTGCATGTGAGTTATAGTCTTGTCTGTGTGAGCAGCAACAAGAGTTTGGAAAACTCACTTTATTTCACTTCAAGATTCTGTGGGCCGTTTGCCCACAAATGACTCTCTCAGAAACTCACAAGCAGCTTCCTGTTGAAATTAAATTGCACAATTCAGATACCCACCTTGAGAAGATCAAAGCATGTAAGATTTGCTTCCCCCGTTGGACACATCGGTGAGGATGTAGGGTTTGGACTCTGGGAATTCCATAGATCTCCAATAATAAAAGAACGTGAAGGGGAGGTTCTAAATAGAAAAGAAAAGAGAAAGAAGGGAAACCACGTATTTATATCAAGAACTTGGTGCAGTCTATGGTTAATTATGGAGTCCCTCCGAACTAAACCAAACTCACTGCCATTGAGTCAAGTGTGAATCACAGCGACCATATGGAAGACAGTAGAATGACCATCATGGGTTCCAAGACTGTAAATCTTTTGGGTGTGTGTGTGTGTGGCATCACTGCCCTGGTAAGAATAGGAAGACGGTAAATCTTAACAGGAGTAGAAAGTCTCGTCTTTCTCCCACAGAGTACTGGCTGTTTCAAACGACTGACCTTGCACCTGGTGATCCCATACGTAATCCACTATGCCAGCAGGGTCCATAGTCAAAGGTGTTAATAATTTGCACCATGAAATCCCTCTGTGGTGTACCGTTATTAGCATATTTGAATGTTAACCAAAAGGTTGAAAGTCTGAGTCCACCCAGAATTGCCTTGGAAGAAAGGCTTGGTGATCTACTCTGGAGAAAAGCAACTACCACCTGAAGCAGAGACAGCAGTTGAATTATAATCACAGGCTTGAGAAGATGAGACCAAGGAGAGTATGCCCTATCCTAGAGTGTTACTCTGCTCAAACTTAAGAGCTTCCTTCATTCTTAGGAAAGGACGTCATTTCTTCCTACCCAAAGAACCTGGCCAAAAGTGTTTTTGTGCAACAACCTTGGGTTGGTTCCAGTGAGGACCAAGGACAAAATTCACTTGCTGAACTGGACGCAGAAGATATATATCAGAGGCACTTTAGCACAGGACAAAAGTCCCAGGTCCATTACATACAGGCCATAGATGAGAATTTGGTGGTATATCGCTTTTGTTATTGCTGGCTGCCATAAAGACAGTCCCTGATTCGTGCCGACTCTGTGCAAAACAGAATAAAATGCTGCCAGTTCCTACATCATCTCATGGTGCCTAATAGACAGGGCCACTGTGATCTGAAAAAGTTGTTTATTTGTTTTCATTTGTGAAGGAGCAGATTTGTGCTGACTTTTGGAAGTAAATTACCTGGTCTTTCAACTTAGTCCAGGAGTTCTCCAGAAACCTGATTGGCAGTATAACAAAATGCAGGCTACTGTCTATCTACATGAAGTACACTGGCCTCATGAGGTACCAGATCTATATGGAAGGCAAGAATTCTACAATTAAAGATTTATCCTTAATTAAAGTATAGTGACTTAAAAGTTAAATCCTGCATATCAGATATTTACATTACTAGTCAAACAGTAGCAAAATGACAGTAATGAAGTAGCAGCAAAAATAATTGTATGGTTGGGGTGGCCACAACATGAGGAACTGTATTACTGGGTCATGGAATGAGGGAGGTTGAGAAACACGGACCTAGGAGATGTGGGTTCCTTGCCCCTTAAGAGCAGCCACTGCCTGTGTCTGTGAATGAAAGCTCGCCTGTCATTATGATGCTGAGCAGGTTTTAGTAGAACTTCAGGTTTAGATGAATTACCTGGGGCATAAAAGGGGAGGGTGGGTGAAATGGAAATGAGAAGGAAGAAATACATTCCAGAGCTTACTGTGCTGATGATTGCACAGCCCTTCCTATATGATTGAACTATTGAGTTGTATGTTAATTATAGCCCATTGAAATTATTTTTTAAAAATTTTTAAAAAGCAGACAGAGGAAAACCTAGCAATTCACCTATAATACTCAGTCAA
The DNA here is from genome assembly GCA_004026705.1 of Nesogale talazaci. Classification (NCBI taxonomy): domain Eukaryota; kingdom Metazoa; phylum Chordata; class Mammalia; order Afrosoricida; family Tenrecidae; genus Nesogale; species Nesogale talazaci. The sequence goes on from PVJH01003459.1 coordinate 85,023, forward strand.
AGAAAACACCCTGGATTACAATGGTCTGATACTCAACCAATCTTGGAGATAGCCGAGACCAGGCTCTGCCACCACAGGGGAGGAGGCAGTCCTGAGCAGGGGACCACTTTGATAGAAGCTAAGGAAACTAATGCATCTAGCATGTGTACCCAATGAAGGCTCAGTGTATTTCCAGTCCTCATCAGCGTCATGGTGACAATATGAGATGGGCTTCCCTAATTTGGACAGCTCCCAACATTCTAAGTTATGTGGTCTGGCTAATTCATCTGATTCTGCAAACTTTCTTTAAAATGCAATTCTTTTCCTATCATGAATGAACACTTTTTAAATTCTCCCACACCAAAGAAAGGCCTTCTCTAAATCACAGTAGGCCCACACAGAGACAAACCTTCTTGGGATATCCAATTTACATGTTCAGAAAGATACGCTATCATTCGCTGACATGCTTGTCATCATGTTTTTCCGAGTCAGGAGATGCTTGTGTTTCCCTGGCAACAAAATCTTGCATTATTTTACTAAGTGGTTTCAAAATGTTCTACAAGGAAAAACATTCAAGAGTTGCTTATAAAAGCCTAGTACACTTGGTAAAGTAATATTATATCTTTCAGGGAATGGCTCCTGCACTCTACTCTGTGCCAAGCACTATTCTTGGTACTATGAAACAGCAGGAAACAATAAATAATCCTGCCATTCTCAAAAGGATCACATTCTACTGTTTAAAGTCAGAAAACAAGCAAGTAGAAATTAAATCCACCTGTGAGTGGCAGCATAGTGCTGTTAAGAAAATTAAATAGGTTAAAAACTCACAGGTTAGGGAGAGGTGCCGTTCTACACACAGAGACCCCAAAATCTTGCTTTCTTTGTAACCTGAAACATGCCATCACAGCCTGTCCCACCATGTCAGACGTGGCTGTGGACTCCAGCGCCAAGATTACCCCCCAGGACTTAAAGGAGGAGAAGGTTGTGGAAGAGATGCTCCTGCTAATGTGGAAAATGGGAAACTGACATTTAACAATAAGACTGATGAAAAAGATAAAGAAAGTGGGGAAGAAGAGGAGGAGGAGGAGGTGATGTGAAGGAAGACAGCGGAGATGAAGATAAAAAGTTGAGGCAGTTAGAGGCAGAGGGGCAGCTGAAGAAGAAAAGGATGATGAAGTTGGCACTAAGAAGCAAAAGACCAAAAGGAAGACTGAACAGCAGCAGAGGAAAAGCTAAACCTTATAAAAATAATAAAAAAAATTTACAAAGGCCACCATGACTTGCTCACCCTCCACTCCCACCTCTGAACCCAAAGGAGTTCACGTTCTAATAGATGGTCCTGCCTCTCCCCCTTTGGGCCCCACCACAGCTGATGACATGAGCCATAGTGTAAAGTTGTATGTAACAGGGGAGGCAAAACTCATGCGACCTTGCTTTTTTATCTTAAAAGCACTTTTAAAAGGAAAATTTGTTTGGATTTTTAATTTATAGTTTATACATATTGTTAGGTGTCAACCATTAATGATGATTTCCAATGACCAATCCAGTCTTCAGAGCATTCTCTGTCCCGCTTAGGACTTTACTTTTGGTGTGACCGTGTTCATTAGAATTTCAAAGGAGAAAAAAAAAAGACTTGTAAAAAAAAAAAAAACAGCAACCCCCAAAACGCAATCTTATTCTCAATTTTCAGATGAGTGTAGTTGATTTTTTCTCTTTTGTTTTTGTTTATGAAGTTGATGTTTATTCACCTATTCACTTATAGCCTGTTTGATGTATATGCGAAACAAGGCTGTCAAACAATAAACTGGAACTTTATTTTGCTGAGTTGTTTTACAAATTTTTTAAAAGGTGGGGGTGGAATATGCTTGTCACACTATTGAGATTGTCACTGGTTAGCTGCTTCCTAATATGCTGAAGACATTTTGAGGCCCTTGGACAAATCTGCACTTGCCAACACCAGGCGTGTTGCTGTTGGTGCTGCTAGTTGCCTTCTAGCTGGTTCTGATGCTTAGTGACCCTACAAAGAGCAGAAGGAAACCGTTCCCCGACCTTCGCCATCCTCATAATTGTGAAGCTTGAGCTATTGTTGCAACCACTGCATCTATCCATCCTGTTAAGAGTTTTCCTCCTTTTCACTGTCCCTCTTCTTTACCAAGCGGAAATTCTTCTCCAGGGACTGGTCTATCCTGAAAACGTGTCACGGGTATGTGATATAAATTCTAACCATCCTTGACGCCAAGGAGTACTCTGGCCATACTTCTTCCAGGACAGATTTGCTGATTCTTCTGGTAGTCCATGGTGCTTTCAGTGCGCTTTGTCAGCCCCATAATTCAAACTCATTGATTCCTCTTTGCTATCTCTTATTCAAGGTCCAACCTTCACATGTATATGAGACAAGGGAAAACACTATGGCTTTGGTCAAGTTCATCTTAGTCCTCAAAGTCACCTCTCTACCTTTCAACACTAAAGAGATCTTGTGCAGCAGATGATAGCCCCCAAGGAAACAACAACAATGTAAAAAAGGGTTAAAAATCGCCAAGGTGAAGACCAGCAAATGCTGTCTTACAAATTACTATTACAGAGCACAATCACATTCCTGATGAGCCTAGTACAACCACCCCACCTTCTTTGACTATCTTCCTCCACAGCCAACTGCGTCTCCAAACCCCCATTTCAGACAGACCCCGCCAGGTTGCTTCTCTGCCTGCTATGAATTGCCCAGGACATGAAATTTTGGAATGCAGACTGAGAGAGCTGAGTCTGTCTCCTACTGTTCTTCATTGACTATTTCCTGAAGATGGTTAACCTAGGAGCTGTAGCAGCTGCAGGGCACTGCAGCAGAAGGTCAATGGCAAGTGAAGTGAATTCAGAGTCCTGGCAGCATTTGTCACCAGTGAAAGTCCACAAATACCTAAACTTCAGATAACATGCCTGTCTGCAATTTCCAGAGCCTCCTGTATATACTCAACTATAACCCAACCCAAATATCAGCCAAGGCACCCAATTTTACTACAAAACCACATTAAAAATGTGTTGGGAAACTCAGCTTAAACATGAGTATATATGGTAGTTTCTTTTATATAGAATTTCTCGATTTTCTTGTAGTTACTCTCTAATGATATCATTTTAGAGTCAATAACATCTTTAAAACACTACGGTCAATAAAACTATTAACTGGGAAACAACAAGGCTCAGGGTGCCATCTTTACAAGTTGCTCTATTGCATACAAGTTCAATAGTCTGAATCCATGGGCCATTCTGCAGGAAAAAGATGGCTTTTTACTCCTATCAAGAGTGAGTGTCTTAGAAGCCACCGGGGTAGTTCTACCTTGTCCTATAGGGTCTCCATGCAGTGGAATAGACCCAACGACAGTGAGTTGGAGTTGGAGAAAAATAATTATAAACCCTTTAAGAATTGTAAACATTCGTATGAAATCTAAGCTAAAGCATAATGCTGGAAGGACTTACCTCGGCTATGAAGTTGAGAAGGCAGATACTGAGCAACTATGGAAAAGATCAATATCAGTGTCCATTCCAAAGAAAGGTGACCTAACAGAATGCTAAACTATAGAACACTATCATCAATATCACACGCAAGTAGAAATTTTCTAAAGATCATCCAATGATGGTTGCAGGCATACATTGACCAGGAACTTACAGAAGTTCAAGCTGGATACAGAAGAGAATGTGGATCAAGGGATAACATTGCTGATGTCAGTTTGATCTTGGCTGAATGCAAAGACTACCAGAAATATGTTTACTTGCATTTTACTGATTATGTTAAGGTACTCAACCCACATGCTACCTCCTATATGGTGTGGATCATACTAAGCTATAGATATACAGGAGAAGAATGGGAATTTAAGAACACTTCATTGTGCTCATGAGGAACTCATACATGGAAGAGGCAGATATGCAAACAGAACAAGGGAGGACTGCATGTTTTAAAAGCAGCAAAAGTATGTCTGGGTTGTATGTTCTTACCAAGCTTATTAATTCTTTATCCTGAGCAAACCATCAGAAAACCTGGTTTATATGAAAAAGGATGTTGCATCCAGATTGCTCCTTAACAACCTGTGATAAGCAGATGATACAACCTTGTTTGTTGAAAGAGAAATGAAATTGAATTCCTTGCTGATGGAGATCAGGGGTTATAGTCATCATATATGGAGAATGACTCAATGTAAGGAAGACTCAAATCCTCATAACTGAACAGTAAGTAGCATAATAAATGGAGAAAAAGTTGAAGTTGGCAAGATATTGTTTTGGATCTTTAACCCATGATAATGGAAGTAGCAGTCAAGAGATAAAACAATGCATTTCATTAGGTAAATCTTATGGCCCAGACCTCTTTTTTTTTTCAAGACCTCTTTTGAATATTGAAATGCAAGAATGCTACTTTGAGGACAGCAATGCCCCTGATCCAAGCCATGGCATTTCTCTTTGCTTCACCTGCATGTGAAGGTTGGTCATGGAATAAGGAAGACTGCAGAAGAAGCAAAACATTTGAATTGTGGTGCTGGAGAAGAATACGGAAGTACCATCAATTGCTCACAGGGCAAACTGATCTGTCTTGGAAGAAGAAGGTCAGAGTTATTCTTAGAGTCAAGGATGACAAGACTTCACCTTATATACTTTGGACCTGTTGTCAGCAGAGACCAGTCCTTGGGGAAGAATACTATTCTAAAATGGAGAGGCAGCTAAAAAGAGGAAGGCCGTCAACCAGATGGATGACACGGACAGTAAGGATGGGCTCAGGAGATGGATAGCTCAAGACAATGATGTATTGCGTTCTGTTGTGAATCAGATCGCTACGGCTCAGAAATTGACGTGCTGATCCCTACCAACAGCATCTGTTAAGAAACAGGAATTGGATAGGATCGAGACCTGACCCTATTAGGGGGTATGAGTCAGGCCACGCTCTTTGATTTACGGTTATCCTAGTCATTATTACTTTTAAGGAATGATATGCTGCAGCCCAGAGGAGAAAAGTGGCCATCTAGAGTGGCCTTGGTGGGGAAAGCCTGGGTGATTCATGAGGGCACCAGGTCATGTGTCCATAAATAAGACACTGTACAAAGGTGGAGAATAAATTATTACATTTGGGCATCCTTAAAAATGTGAAAGGTTATATGTTCATTTGTTTGCACAAATAATACTCAATGTCACACCCACCAGATGACCTTTCCCAGCATGGATCTCTCAAGAAGGTGGGAGAAAAACACTGAAAGAATCTACCTCTGACTAATTGAGAGCAGACTTCCCTGAAATTCCATCCTGTTGCATGTAAGATAAATGTTCTGAGAAGCAGGAAATGAGATCACAGCAGCAGCAGGAAACAGAAGTAGAGCACATCTTCTGGACCCAGCATGTGGCTTACCCCTGCTTGACCTTTAGGGTATTTTTTGACCTGCAGGTTTTTGACAGAACAGCACCTACTACCATATTAGAAATGTCCTCAAACTTCCATGAGTTTCTATGGGACATTGCAGAACCCATGAATGTAGGGAATATACTCAAGGGAAGAGTTGGGGAAAATGGAACCAAATGCCATCCTGTTATTCCAGGTGAATGACACCGATTTCCCCTGTGTCTGGGAAGACCCTACTGGAAAAGATCAGTAAAAGTGCTGCTCAAAAGTTTTTGTTTGGTTGTTGTCTGTGGGTTTTAACTCAATGCACTGCAGAGGAAAAGACTGTCTAACTCTGCATCATCCTCCCACATGTTTCGTTTGAGCCCAGTGTTGGAGCCGCTGCGCCAATCAATCCATTGTTGAGGATCTTCCTCTTTTTTGATGACCCTCTAAGAACCGGCATGATGTCTTTTTCCAGACACTGGTCTTTCTTGATAACATGCCCAAAGAACAAAAGATGAAGTTTTACCATCCTCAGTTCTAAGGAGCGTTCTTAGGTGGTACTTCTACCACGACAGATTTGTTTGTTCTAAAAGTCCAAGGTACTTTGAATAGTCTTTGCCAACATGATTATTTAAATGCATCGTTTCTTCTGCAGTCTTCCTAACTCAATATTCAACTAACTTGCTTATACATCTGAGATTATTTAAACATCTTTGTCTGTAGCTGCTTAGGTTGCATAATATGAGAAACTATAAACAAATTCCATCCCACACCCATCAAAAACCTTCCCATTCCCTTGTTATTAAGATCATTAGAAGGCCATCTTTGCTAAACATCCTTTTGACTTAATTGGAAAGTATCTACTGGAAAATGAGCTTTCCTTTTCAAAAGTAGCAGCTGAGCACACATAAGCTCCCAAGTGCAAACAGTCAGATGTAACCGATCTCTTTTGCGACAGAATTAATCTTCAAATGCAAATGCTATTGGATGTTCTCTGTATGAGACAAGTGGAAAAGCCGGCTTGCATGGGAAATGCTCCACTTGAAGCTAAAAACTCATTTTTTCCAAGGGCAGTTGTGGGGTGAGGGGCTCTGGGAACCTTTGGAGAAATGACTCCTTTGAATTGCACAGTAAATGCAAAAAGACCCATTGTCTTTCTGCAAGGATTTGTTTCTCTAGTCTACCCACACTAAGACAAGGAATGTGAACCATGATGATATCAAAGAGCATCATGAAGTGTGTTTTGCTATGTAGTTATGCTGAAAAGTAACACCTTGACATTAAATCTCCCTTTTGACCCATTTTGAATTTTTTTATGCTTTATTTTCCATTGAGAGTTTTTAATTTGCTCAATGCTGCTGGGCCCTCTTTTGATCTTTTGCTTTTATGCTTTTCAATATAGGGAAATCAGGATATGTGCTATCTTTAAAGATAGCAACTAGATATATCTGTGGAAGGGGAGGTTGGGGGAGACAAAATCAATGGGTACAAGAAGGAAGAAAATGTTCCATAGTTGATTGTTGAGTTGTATAATATATTAATTATATCTCATTAAAACTATTTTTAAAATGATTATTCTCTATGAACTTTTGGAAACATCTTCATATTTAAAGAAACTTTCTGGTTGTGGGAAAACCTATATTTTGGAATGTGAAAATAATTACTCGATGTGGAATCTTTATTAAACTAAGGAGTTCCCAGCATTTCTTCACCTAAATATTCAAATAAAAAGAGAAAAAAATAATACATTTGGAATCATGCCAATCATACTATGACACTTAAAAGAGGTTCATATGGTAATGGGATGGGCACAAAAGAACAAGCTAACATATCTATGTGGCTGTCCACCTAATCCTGGCCTTTCATAAAAATGAATACGCCGTTCATAGACCAAGTTCCTCCTTAAAGAGGGCCACTCCCTAAAGGGTGACTCTCAAGTGCAATGTGGGGAAATGTCCTCACTTGGTTTGTGGGATAGTCATCATTGTTAGGTGCCAACCAAGCATGATTGATGTCTTTCTCCAAAGACTGGTCTCTTCTAGTAGCATGTCCTATGAACATGAGAAAAAGTCTCACCATCGCTGCCTCTCAGGAGTGGTCAGATGTACTTCCTCCAAGGCAATGATGTCTTCTTGCCATCTTCTTCAGATGGCTTTAGTACCATTCAATACTTTGCCCCTAGAACATTTCAGTCTTGCGACTCAAGGCCTGAATTTCTTTACAGTTTATGATATGCTAAGAATCTATCTTCTCTCATTTAACTTTTCCAACTCTAGGGCTGTGTACATTTCATCAGAATATTTTTCTTTCTCTTTTCAAGCTGTCTTTGAAAATTTTCTGATCATTTCTTTGACATCATCATCTCTTCCCGGTGCCTTAACTACTTTGAGATTAAGAACAAGTTCCAGAGTCTCTTCTGGCAGCCACTTGGTTCTTCTCTTTCCTTCCTGTCTTTTTAGTGATGTTTGTTTTCTTCATGAAGATATTCTCTCATTAGTGTTCAAGAAGTGAAATCTGTCTTTGAGATGTTCTCAAAATTCCAGTGTGATAGACTCAAGGTCACATTTTGGCTTTTGGGGACGTGTTTTAGTTTTCTTCTATTTAAACTTGAACTTATCAATGAATAATTGATAAACTGTTCCACAGTCAGCCTCTGACCTCATTTTAGCTGTTGATATTCAGTATCTCCATCATGTTTTCCCACAGATGTATATTTTATTTTATTTCTCTATTTGTAAATATTTATACATATTCAATTTTATTTCTATATATTCCCTCTAGAGATTTTTTTTGTGCTGTTGGAAAGATATATTTTCTATTAAGAAGTCATTAGTCTTGCAAAATTCTATCTTGCAATCTCCAAATCTGCTTCTATCACCAAGATCATATATTCCAACTACTATTCCTTTATCTTTGTTTCCATGTTTGCACTGTGATCCCCAGTGATTATGAATAAATCTTAATTATATGTTTGATCAACTTTAGACTAATGACATTGGTAGTTTTGGTTATTGGTGCATAAATATGAGTAATGGTCATATTGGCCGGATTTCCTTTATCAGGATAGATATAATCTATCACAGACAGCATTCTACTTCAAGACAGATCTTAAAGTGTGCTTTATGACCTCGATGAACGTAATACCACTCCTCTTGATTGTTTCATTCCCAGCAGAGTACACCATATATATTGATTTTTTTATTCAAAAAGGTTAATATCAGTCCATTTCAGCTCACTAATGCCTAGAAGGTTGGTTTTTATACATCCCATTCAATTTCTAACAACTTTCAATTTTCCTACATTCCTGCTTCACATATTCCAAGTTCTCATTTCTAACTGATGTTTGTCCCTGTTTCTTCTCTTGTGGGACACTGAGACATCAATAGAAGAAGGTCCCAATGGCTTGGCTTCCACCGCCTTTACTCCATCCATGTCATGTCAACTCTACTTTGAGAAGGCAGTTCTTTTTCCATCATAGTATGACTGTCTTCGAGCGGATGTGCCCCTCTCCTGGCCCTCCTTCTCACAATGTTATGCTCTTTTCATGAGTTTTCAGTATCTGGCAGTTTGTCATTCCCTCTATAAAGTTTTCTGTGGCTCATTCCTCAGACATGGACAGCCTATTCCTTCTCACAGTCTACTCTTAGACTGGAAGCTCCACTGTCATATATGAATGACAGTTTCCAGCATCAAAACCACACATAAGCCACCACCACATGACAAATTGACATCTCTAAAAGTGACAAATTCACTTCTCTAAAAGTGGAATTCAGAAATACATGCTAAGCAAAATTGAATCAAGTTTGAATTCACGGGAACACAAAGCGGTGTTATAACAAGCTTATTTTTCCTTCAAATTTCAAAAGTCTTTTCAGATAAGAGTTTGGTTATGCTTCCTGCATGTAGAAAAGTAGGACTCAACTGGGAGGAATCAAGGTAAATTGGCTTTCTCTAGGAATAGAGCTTCTTCCACACCCCTGGAATCAAACCACTTACATCTTTAAATATTGAGGATAGAGGAAAATAGTTTTGCTCATCCCAATGAACAAGTTAATTTTTTTTTTAAAAAAACAGACAATTTAATGATCTCATTTTCAAAGATACTAGGAATTAACTAGGAAGAAAAGTTGTACTTATTTGTGTACTACAGTGTACTCTGCTATCTGGCACTCAGCTAGAAATAGCCCTGAAGGGGCATTTACATGAAGGCCTTCCAGCTCTTCCGTGACCTTTCCTCATAACCGCCTCTCTCCTGCAGCTGGAGCATGATTAGAACTTGCGTACAAATCAAAACATCAAGGAGACACATTCGAGGTCAAAATGATCTGCAAACAGGTGCTTTGACAATCAAGGAGAACTTGATAAAGAGTGTTATTCTGGAGTTTGCTTTTGCTCTGTTCTTTGCTTTGTAGATTAAATTGGGAGGGGGGGGGATCAATTCCCTCTGGTGGTCACAGGAGCTACCCAGTCTTGCTCCTGGAGAGCCGCTGCTGGATTTGAACCTCCAAGCCCTTGGGCCGCAGTCCTGCAGTCAATCACTACTCCAAGAGGGTTCAGCCCTGTAGATTATATTTTTACAGCACTTGGTATTTTAGATAATGTTGTTCCAAGAATGTTTCTTATCAATTTTTTTAAAATTCTGAGTAAATGCAGCCAGACACGTATTCCCAAGTTTGAGTCTGAATCAAAAGAAAGACCACAGCTCAGTTCTCTGTTGCATGCCTGAGCGATCTGCAGTTCTCTGTTTTCTCATTCGGCGTGCTTCTTGCTCCTCTGCATCTGCGCTAATTTATGGCAACACTCTCCCTTCCATTTTTCTCCATTTCTTCCCTTCTCCCTCACTCCCTTCCTTATTTCAGCGCTCAATTAGTTTCTTAGACAAAGGAAAAACCAAAATCACAGGCCCCTCACAGCCGTCAGTTCAATACTAAGACATAGCAATCCCAGAAGACAAGATAGAACCGCGCAGGGGTTTTCTGAGACTAACCATGGAAGCAGAAAGCCCCACCATTCCCTCTAGGAAAGCTGTTTGCTCTGGACTGCTGACTTTGAAGTGATGACTGTGCCACCAAGGCACCTTTAGATCAATGCTTCCAAAAGTGGTGGCACACCTCCCGGGGGGGAGGCGGGGGCGGGCACTAAAATGACCTAGGGAGCTGCAAAAACAGATGTCTACACTTTGATTATGGGCTATAGTACAGGCATTTTAATTGGCAAGAGGACTCTAAGTAATGATTTTTTTTTTCCCTAAAAAGAGAGAAGTGAGCCAGATGAGTCTGGGAACCTATGGATATCATAAATCTAGGCATTATCACATTAAGAAAGTTTTGTAACCTGTGGTTTAGACTGAATATCATCAATATAGGAAATACCCTTGTTAAGATTTTATAATCTACTTACAACTAAGCCAGTCTACCACATCCAAAATGAAAATTGGATAACCCCAGATCCTTAAAGTACAAAGTCGTGTCTGATGTCTCTGGGTTTGTTTTTGAGATCAGGATATGTAACCATGAAGATATTCTATCCAGAGGCCTTCATGCTCTCCAAGTTACTTTGGTTTTTTGGTTAAAGTGATGATGGCAACACACAAACAGAACACAGCTTACTGAAGTGATAAAAACTATAACAGCAAATATTCATGAAAGACATCAGTTCATTTGCTTTTCTTAAATACTTCATAGAGTTTACACATGCTAACAGTGGGCAACTCAGGGAAATATGGGCCTTACAGATGCTAAATCACTTTCCAAGGTCAAAGGGAGGATGTGGGACACATTCTAAATCAAGTTAAAATGTATCCCACATCCTTCCTGGGATCTACCCAAGTGACTTAGCATCCATATCACTGAACACTGTCTTCAGGTTAGGTGACAAACCTGGGAGAAACATGGATTCTCATCAGGTTCCTGGATTCTCATCCAGGGAATGGAGACGCACTGGAGTCTTTTACAAGATGCACCAGTCATTTTACAAGTCATTTGCCAGTCTGCACAGCCTCCTTATGACTCATACATCCACTCTATGAAACTTATGAGCAATGTGAAATGGGGATGGAGAAGGACAGGGAGTGTCTGTGTAAGGGCAAGAACCAGAAAAGTAAAGTCCATGAGACAGTCTTCAATCTCTTACAGGTTTGAACCAGATTTCTGTTCCCATGTTCATATCACAGGACTGCAAGAAGAGCAAGCAGCTCACTGAGAGTAGACACACAGATGTGAGTGTAATGTGTTATATTGCCAGTGGTCTGACAATGCCGTGGACTTTTGGCAAAGGGAGTCATGTCCTGCAGGCTGTTTGCTGTTACTATTTTCACAGAAAGGCAGCCAATGCATAAATCAGAACAAATGCGTTCACATTCTAGCCCAGAGTCTCAGGATGGGCCCTAATAGGCCTTCTGCATGGTGCCCTTACAAGGTTTGCCTCCACACTCCCCACAGGCATTGTGGACCTGTCCTTCTTCACCACGAGAGCAATCCTCAGATCCTAGCATCAACGTGTACACTCTGCACATGAGAATTCCTGATCAAAGCCTTAGAGCTCATGGGATAGCAGACTGCCACTGCAGAGCTCTTATGCCTTTGGGCTCATTGTCCTGAATCACCAAGCCAGGGTCCTTCCAGGGGTCTCACGTGCATATGAAAGTTAGACAATAAATAAGGATGACCGAGAGAGAATGGATACATTTTAATTTTGAAAGAACCACGGACAGCCAGTTGAATTGACAGATCAGTCTTGAAAGAAGGACAACCAGAATACTCCTTAGAATCCAAGATGCTGAGCCTTCATCCACTACACGGCAGACAGATTATTAAGAGAGGTCAGTCCCGGGAAAGGGACATCATGCTTGGAAAGTAGAGGGAGGCAAAAAAGAGGAAAACCCTCCATCTGATGGACTGACATGGTCATTGCAACAGGGGGGCAGAAGCAACAATTGTTACTGGCTGGTGGAAGACTAGGCAATGTTGCAATCTGTTGTATATCCGGTCAGTGTGAGTTTGAATGGCTTGAGGAAGTCGAACAACAACAGATCCTTTGTGCAGAGTCAGAAAAGTAGAAGACTGAGGATTGCTGACAAAAAAAAAAAACTGACAACCTTTGCTTAATCACATTCCAGGCACAGAGGCCTGGTCACAGGTCACTCTCGTAGTCACAGTACAACAAAAGCAGTTGTATTCAAATTTAAATTTGTGTTATTTAATCTGCGCCATCGAGTTAATTATAACTCATGTTGACCCATACGCGGTCAGAGTCGAATTGTTGATTTTTTTTCCTACAAGTAGATTAACAGGCTTTATTTCCCAAGTGTCTCTGAATAGACCCAACCCTTCAAAGTAGGAACTACTCAATCCAGACAGTTCCTGGCATCTCATCAGTGGTTGATTCCCACTGCAATGAAACTGAAAGTGTATTATTTGTTTGCAAGGAAACATTTCTGAGTACATCCCGGAAAAGACAGTTTATCAAATTCCCCAAGGACAGTCGTAACTCACCTTCCCTTGTCATGAGCTGTGGCTTTAGCAGGCGCCGTGGCCATCAGAGAGGAGCTAGTCCCTCTGGATGACACATCTTGAGGACGGCAGTCAATGTGTCTGTTCCCTCTTGGAACACCTGAGAGACCAGGGAGTGAATGAGTTAATGTTTCCACACCCATTGTCAGGACACATCATGCAACTGCAGGGGGTAAGGGTGGGGTGGGGGCAGAAAAGAGTCAGTATTTTCCTAAGATAAATTTTGTTTCCCTAATACACTGTAACAATTTCTTTCTTTGTAAGTATGTCTTAAGTAGAGATATTTTTATAGCTGACTGAAATTATTGCTGGGTCACTGTGTAAGGGAGAGATTAAAAGTAGAAGCTGAATCAAAGAACTGAAAATAATATCGTTGTAAATGAGGAGGAGTACAGATAGGGGCCCAAAGTCCATCAAGAGGACAACCCTTGACAGAGGAGTTGTTTAGCCAGTCAAGGTACAGTGCAGTAACAATGAAATATACAACTGTCCTCTAGTTTTTAAATGCTTCCTCCCACCCACTATCATGATCCCAATTCTACCTTACAATTCCAGCTAGACCAGGGGATGTGCACTGGAGCTGGAAACATGGGGAATTCAGGACCAGGGGTGAGAGTGGTGATGCCAGGAGGGTGGCGGGAAGGCGGAGTAGAAAGGGGGAGCCTGTTGTAGGGAAGCTCCTTTCTGGGTTACGGAAAACGGGGAAGTGGGTGAGGGACACACCGAACAGTGTACGATATGGCACAATAACGACAATTTGTAAATTGTTAAGGGTTCATGAAGGAAAGGGAGGAGGGAGAGTGGGGGAAATACGGGGAGCTGGTACAAGGAAGTTATTTCGAGAATGATGATGGCAACAAATGTGCAAATGTGGTCTGCATACAATTGATGTATGTATTGAGAGTGATAGGATTTGTATGAACCTACAATAAAATTATTTATATAAAAAGGTAGAAGCTATGGACTGAGCCCTGGTTGCGTAGTGGTTGTGTGTGGGACTGTGGCCCACAGGGTTGATGGTTCAAATCCAGCGGCGGCTCTCCAGGAGCAAGGCTGGGCTTCCTACCAGTGAATCCACAAAAAAAAAAGGGGGGGGGGAGAAGCTGAAAAATGTTTTGTCATAAAGAGTCATGCTTGTCAACAACTATAGAGAGACTAGGTGCCTTCAAGAAGTTTTTCCAGCAATAGCAATTTGTAAAGTATTAAAGGTTTATGGGGATAAGGGGGAAGGGAACTATGGGGAGCTGGAACTGGGGGCCTAAGTGGAGGGAGGATGTTTTGAGAGTGATGATGGCAACAAGTGTGCAAATGAGGCCTGCCTACAATTGATGGATGGATGGATCGTGAGGGGAGCTGTATGAGCCCCCAATAAAATGATTCATTTAAGAAAGGGGGGAGGGGAAAGAGGAGCTTATACCAAGGGCTCAAGTGGAAAATGTTTGGAAATAAATGGGGCAACATGTGTACAAATGAGCTTGATACAGATGATGGATTGAATGTAAGAGTCCCCAATAAAAGAAGATTTTCCATAAGAAAAAAAAAACTGAAATAGCCTAGGGTTGGTAGAAGCTCTCCATTTATGCTACACTATCCTTACCCCCACCTGCTTCCCCTTGTGAACTTAGGAACTGCTCTCTGCCCAGCTGGGCCTCGTTCCCTATTGATCATTCGGTGGAGCGGACTGCATTCCTCCCATTGTAAAATATTCTTGGATTTCTTTTGGAGGAATTTATTACTTCCTTTCATTCTGTGTATCAAGTATTTCATTCTAGTAGAAACTTAATAAAACTTAATTTTGCTTTTATTATTTGCGTAGAAAATCAATTTTTCCTCTCTTCATGGTTTGTAAATTAATATATAGTTGAAAAAGAAAGTGATGCAAAAAAACCTGTAAAAATTACCTGTTATAACTGGGGCCTAAGGGGAGGGAGGATGTTTTGGGAGTGATGATGACAAGTGTGCAAATGTGATCTGTATACAATTGATGTATGTATGTATCATGAGGGGAAGAGGATGAGCCCCCAATAAAATGATTTAATTTTTAAAAAGGAGGGGGAAAGAGGAGTTGATACCAAGGACTGAAGTAGAAAATATTTGGAAATGAAGCTGGCACCATGTGCACAAATATGCTTGATACAAATGATGTATTGAATTTTATAAGAGCTGTAAAAACTCCCAATAAAAGTTTTGAGAAAAATAAAAGAAAAAAATTACCTGGTATATACGCATTCTCAGAGAGAAACATAAGGAGAGACATGGAGTGATGATTAGAGAGGCTGTGGAGGGAGGGGATCATGCAAATACATCCGTATCCGGTGTTTTTCAGAACCTTGTGGCAATTCTACATGTGGGCAGGTGAGTAAACAAACTTGCGGTCCCATGGTGAGTGTTTGAGTACACCCCCTACTTGATCTCACATGCAGGTGTCTTAACGGATTTATCCCTTGCTTCCTAACAATGGCCTCCTACCGTGCGCCCTGGCTAGTTTTTCTTTCTACAGAGCTTGCTTTGTTGCTGTTGTTAGACTCCCAGAGACCCCACCTTCTGCCTAGTCCTGGGCCATCCCCACAATTGTTCTCGGGTTTGAGCCCATTGGGGAAGCCATGGTGTCCATCCCTCTCAAAGAGGGTCTTCCTCTTGAAACGGAAAGGGAAAACTCCCCGCCCTTTCCCAAGCATGATGCCCTTCTCCAGATAGCGCGCTTCTGGTAACATGCCCGGTGCACTGAGATAAAGCAAAAGGTTTGATGAAATGTGTGCTTTCCAGGGTTCTCCGTGATATCATTTTTACTACCGGTGGAAAGGATCGATTGCAATGAAATACCCACGACTTTAGCAAACTTGCCCCCACTTCTGAAATTCCTTCCATTCCTTCAATCAGATATAATCTTGCTAACAACGCTTGAGTGTCCTCAGGGTGGACTGCAGCCTGCCCAGTGTTGCCCTAGCTGACCTCACACGCACATCAAAGGGATGGGCACTGGGACATCACGCTGTTCCCCTTCCCTCCTGTGGGCGGGGCATGGTCACAGTGAGGACCCATGTTTCAAATGTACTAGGCAAACAGTGAAATCCATATCAAACAAGGTTGCTAAGTAATGCCAAAATCCAAGGCAAATTTCATAAAAAGGGGAGAAATGTTCCCATTCTGTCTAGTCAAATGTAGCAAATTGGATTTAATTAAATCTAAGTATTATTAATAATCCTGTTTCTTAATCACATTAGCCACAATTTCAATGCCCACTATCTATTGCAATACAGCATGCTTTATCTCCACAGAAAGTTTTGTGGACAGTCCTTGTGTACATCCATTCCGCAAAAGCTTGAGCTGGGCTCAGCCTTGGTCTTCATTAGAGGGCAGCACCACTACCCTTTCAACTTGACTTGGGTTCTCTGTTTCTGATTTGAAAATGCAGTGTGGACCTTTAGACTGACTTTTAAGTGCAATTATTCTACATAAGATAATTAAATAACTTCTTAAAATTCTCCTTTAGCATTATCTCTCACATGGAAACCATCAAAGACTCAGCAGAAGTCTTGGTCAGCCCTTCCGGTTTTGATGAAGGGAGGAGATGGAACAAAGAAGAAATCATGGATCTGTGTGAAACTGCGGGGGTAGGACAGACACCCTCGTTGGGAAGAGGCTTGAGGCAATACGGGAAAACACAGCGAAACACCTTTTTTTAGTCTTTGGTCTACATTGGATGGACAAAATTTGTTCATGGAGAGTTTTTAATTCCTGAGACTTTGTGGCTTGTCCCAGGAGAATCCTTCTGGGACATGGGGGCACAGTGTGAATCATGTGACCCTTTGCCTGGGCAAACAGGAGGGTTTGTTGGGACCCTCTGGGGTTTCCTGTATGGGCTCCAGTAAATTTCTTCTCTTTTGCTTAAAAAATAAAAAAAGAACAATTTTTAAAAACTATATATTGTATTTCAAATATCAATTTAGGGTACTTCTGTACAAGTAATCATTGCCTGGCAAAAGACTTGTGATGTGCATAGACCAAAAGAATAAGTGAGCACTCGAAAATAGGCAACATTTGAAGAGTTTCAGCAGTGAAAGCAAAAAGCAAACACACGTCACAATGCAGAGACGACAGAAACAGGGATTGTTCAGCAGCACTGATAGAATCTGAGACCAGGCTTTTGTGTTATCCTGCAGGGGACATTATCGTGCCTAAGTGATGGCTGCCTTAGAATGTGGGAAGTGCTATATTTGCTACTTAGAAAAATATATTCACAATGTACAATTCACAGCAACTCACTGCCATCGAGTTGACCCAGAGTCAGAAAGTGCACAGGGTCAAATAACTATAGCTTGATGCTGAAGCTCTCGGGTCTCAGTTTCCAATCCAGATGCAGGTGGCTACGGGCAGCTTCCCTAATTGTAAATGGAATTGGCATTCAGGAAGCATTAAGCAGGCCAGCAGCAACCTATTCCTGACACATTTTTGGACTTCATAGCAAAATCGGTGGAGTGACTGTCATTTCCATGTTATTTCCATGTCATTTCCATAGAGGCACTACCTTTAGTTTCCAAATGACACCTCTAATTTTTTTTTATCACATCCTGTCGTCCAACCCTAGCATTCTGACAGGATCAAATAGAGTGTACATGTCAAATGTGGGTAAGGAATCACACTGGGAAAAAAATACCATGATTATTAGTAAGATTTTGGTCAAATACCAAACTTACCAGCCTTTGAGCCGATCCCAGGAACTGTCTGCACCAAGGCGAACAGGAGCAAGGTTCTGATCAGCAACCTCCATCTCAAGTTTACCCAAGCAGATCTCATGGGGACCGCTAACCCAGAGACATGCAAGTTGGCGACTGCCCCCAAATGCACTCTAGAGTCACAGAGCTTCCTCTGCTCCCCCCCAACCCCATCCCCCTCAGCAGCACCTGAGAGAACCAGCCAATCAGGAGGGCCCCTGAGAACAAACCTCCCCCAAAGTGTTTGGGGTCTTCACTTCATGCTTCCTCTGGAATGAGCTTGTCCTAAAAGCAACTAATTTGCAGGTGCAAATCCACCATTGTCTATGAGGCCCCACTCAGGTACACATGATGGATAAAGCACGCTGCCTGCCATGGGGAATAGCCGGCTGGCTATGCTGTACTTTCTCAGAGACGGTCAGCATATGCCACTTTTAAAGTCATTTCTCACGTTAGTGAAAACAGAAATTTGCTTACAAAGGGGTGCTTTACCTTTTACGGCTCATAAATATTGTACTAGTCTATGAAGTCCTTCTCTTTTGAAGCCACCCAAATTTCCCACTGGCTGCAAATTAAAGTATTTATAGTTCAATTCCTAAGTGCATTGAGAAGCTGCCAATCAAATGCCTTTGGACCTTTGAGAGGAAGGGAATGTGTCTATTCCCCAATGGTGCTTGTCTGCTATTTAAAAGGTCATCAATATCTAATCTCTTCGAAGTGTACAGCCTATTCCTTCTTCCCAGTGACTTCTTAGTTTGGGAACTCCTAGGAAATCAGTTCACCACAATGACTCTGCTGGTATTTGAAATCCTGGGGAAGTACCTTCTAGCATACAGCAACCTTCAGACGGCTGCCGCGTGGCATTGGAAATAAGTTTCTCTGCCAGAACAGACAAATTTCTCTTGAAAGAAGTATAGCCAGAATGCTCCCTGGGAGTGAGGGGGCTTCATCTCACAGACTTTGGACAGGTGGTTAGGAGAGGCTAATCCCTGGAAAAGGAGAAGGGAAAGTAGAAGGTCAATGAAAAAGAGGAAGACCCTGGGAGAGATGGCTTGCCACAGTACCTTGAGGTCAAACATAAGAACCGCTGTGAGGATGGTGCAGGACTGGGTAGAATTCCCTTCTGTGGTACGTGCATGAAGTTAGTATGAGCGGGCACCCACCTGATAACAACAGCAATGGTCCTCCTTGAATCTCTCTTGCTCTTTCCCTTTCTACAAAGCCATGTAATAATTACATTTTAGGAATTGTCATGAGCAAAGGAGAAATCTTTTTTCCCCCCAAATCATGATAGTTGGGGTGGTGGGGGGTGGGGGAGCGGCAGTAAAGAACTAGAGGAACGGTATGCATTTCATCGGTGCTGTGTTGCATCCTGGATGACCTGCTCCTTCCTTGTGACCCTTCTGTAAGAGGGAAAGGCATAGATATTTTTAAAATTTTTGTGCTTTACAATTATTATTTTTAATATAGATTTTATTGGGGGCTCTTATAGCTCTTTTTTTTTCTTTTTTTTGGGGGGGGGCATCACTGCTCTCCGGTGGTGGGAGTAAGAGGTCCAGCTCCACTGCTGGAATTGAACCTCCGTCCCAGTGGGTCGCAGTCCCGCGCACAACCACCACGCCACCGGGACTCAGCCCCTCTTATAGCACTTATGACATTCAATACATCATTCGTATTAAGCACACTTGTGTACATGTTGCCACATTCATTCCCAAACATTGTCTACTTGGCAACCCCATGCCCCTCCCCGACCCCGCATAAGTTCCTCTTTCCCCCTCTCCTCTAGTTCTTTTTTTTTTTTAATTCGAGCTCCCCATATGGGGAGCTTTACAATTATTTACAAAATTCCTGCTCCCATACTCATTCCCACCCACCAGACTTGATTTCCCCCATCTGTCTTTCATCTGGAATGATTTTTCCCTTAGAGCCAGACCCTATAAAAATAATGTTTGGCATACATATCTGACATACTATAAATGTTCATTAAACTCACCTTTGGAATACTGATCATCATACTTAGCCCACACACTGGAAAGAACCCCCTATTACTCCCAACAGACAAGTCCCAGAGGAATCCTCTGACCCTCGGGCAAACTTACTGTTCCAGGCCTCTCTCAACACCTGGGTATATCGAAGTCACCACTGTCCTTCGTCATTTTGGACGTGTGTGTTATGAAGGAAA
The DNA here is from genome assembly GCA_004026705.1 of Nesogale talazaci. Lineage (NCBI taxonomy): Eukaryota > Metazoa > Chordata > Mammalia > Afrosoricida > Tenrecidae > Nesogale > Nesogale talazaci. The sequence goes on from PVJH01003459.1 coordinate 104,766, forward strand.
GGCACAGACAGATGTCATTTTGGAACTGAGAAGCTATCTATCACCCATGAAGCACATCCTGCCTTCTCTTCTGGGTTTGGGGCAAAGCACACCTTTGAGTTCAAAGGTGATTGACCCTTGCTTGCTGGGGCTACAGTGGACTGGCAGGAGTGAAGGAGGATGCGGCACCCCACTGTGCCCCTCCCTTTTGTGGGCCTGCAACTCAGCCACCTCAGCAGGCTTTATTTGTCCATATTGAAAGAAAAGAGGGGTGGTGGAAGTTTTAAATGTCTGTTAGCATTTTGTCTCCTCAGCAGCTCCTCTTCCTCTGTGAAGGAAGAACCCTCACCCAGAAAACCCTCACCCAGTTTTCTCTAAAGATGGCTATGGAGATGTATGATTTAAAAATCGGCACTTGTGAGCTAGCAATCAGTGTATACTTAGAATGCATTTTTTAATACAAATTAAATTCCTATCAAGTACTTTTGGGGTGTGTGTGTGTGTGTGTATGTGTATTGGGGGTTGGGGTGGAGTAACATTATGCTGCTGTCAGTTTAGTCAAGCAAAACTTGGGGCTCCCTGACACACCTATTCTCCACTGTTTTGTACCCCTTATTGTAGTCCAAGCCCTTATTTTGGGTTTTTTGTGTGTGTTTTCATCAAAGCAAGGATCAGTAATATTTTGGGATGTTTTAGTATTAGTAGCTACATTAAATTTCCCCTAATTTATTTTAAACTTTAATTTTAACATGCTGTAATCTTTGGGAAAGCTGATTTTTTTTTCCTACCATCCTCCTCCAAAGGTGATAATCAAGCCTTCAGTAATTGCAAAACTATTCAGAAAACCCAAGCCAAGTTGGAGTGACTTGTTAACCTTTTGTGAAAAAATTAGGCTTTATTCAAAAATGTTTACTTAAGAACCTAAGATTTTAAACAATTCTAAGCTGGGAGCACATCTGTGTGGTCACGGTGCTTCCACTGTAAGGTCCCTTAGGTTGACTGGTACTGAAGGCTTGCGGGAGGGATTGGCTGCAGTATGGATGCTGTAACAAGCCCAGTTTCTTTCTTTGGAAAAGCTTACAAGTGTCTTTTACACTTCACAACTGAAACTATTGCCTAAAAGGGGCCAAACTCCCTGCCATTGAGTCCATGTGGACGCAGTGATCCCGTCTGCTTCCAAAGCCAGAACTGTGGACAGTGGAAAGCGGAGCTGGTGGTGTTTTTGAATTGCTAATCGTGAGGCAACCAGGACACCACCAGGGCTTCTTGTACTAGTGCTTCGTTTCACTTCATCCTGACCACCATTGGGAGAGAACATCTTCAGTCACTCTTTATAAACGCTGAGATGAAATGACTTACCCAAGACGACTACATTAGGAAGAACCAGGATTCATGCTAATGTACCAGGACACTCTTTCTCTGACATGTCAGGGGACGGTTACGCACAGAAAGGATCTGGACGTCATTCGGGCAGCCTCTGAGGCCCCATCATCAACCTTCGTGTTAGGTAACTAGTGAGACCTTGATTATCTTGCTTCACTTTAAATTCCTTAAGTCTCAAAAACCCAGCCCTTGGCATGATTGTGACAGCCAAAGATCCCTTTGCAGGTGCCCATGGGGAGCCTCTGGTGAATCCCGTTTGACCAGTGCCTGGGGAGGTGAAACACCTTATCAGAAAGAGTGACAAGGAAGTGCATTTATGGAGGTGTAGTTACATTAAAGTGCAACACCCTATCATTTGTTCTCCCTTTTGACCCACTTACAATTTGTTCTAAATTTTGTTTTCTTTCTTTTGGATTGAGATTTTTCTTTTTTAATGTTGAGGCTTTGGGGGGGGGGTTATGTTTTTTACATGAAATTCTTAAGAGAATCTGTAGTCAGTAACTGGGTTATGGTGGGGGGGGTTGCTGAAGAGTACAAGAATGAAGAAAATGGTCTAAAATAGCTGTGATGAATGTACAACTCTTTAAAAGATGTTAAAACCATTGAATAGTATGAAAGTTCTATCAGGAAAACTGCTAAAATTTTTTTAAAGGACCAAGCTTCTGCCATTAAGTAGATTCCAACTCATACCAACACTACAGGCAGGGAAGAACTGCCCTTTTGTGTTTCTGAGACTAACTCTTGGCAGGGCAGAAAGTCTCACTGGCCTCCTGAGGAGAGGCTGGTGCTTTCAGCTGCTGACCTTGTGGCCAGCAGCCTGATGCATACCCCACTGTACCAGAAGTGAACCTATTCCTCAGTCTAGAACCTAGTAATCACTCATTCTTCTTCACTACATGTTCTGAAACCTCAAGTAAAATCTCCACCCACAAAATTATTACATATTTAGCCTTGTTCATATTGTTCATGATAAATTACTGTGCAATAAGATGCATTCTTACTGATCCAGACCCCATTAGTTAAACTTACTATAATTTGAACATGTCAAAAGTTTAGTTTTCTGTATCGTGTAGAACAAAGACATGCTGTACACTAATAGCCCACAACATGGCTTTATTTGTGTTCCCTAAGGTTGAGGAAACTAGTTGCCAGTTAAACATGTACTGGATTCAAAGAATTATTATAGTCCAAACTTCAGAAAAAATAATTTATTTGTGTAACAAAATTTTTAGGAAATACATCAATTGAAATAAAAACCACCAGAAAATAAATGTCATCTATATGCCTTCAAAATCTTTTATTCTCAGATATATATATATGTATATATTCTCTAAAACTGGAATTATAATGCACATATCAGTGTCTAACTTGTTTTCTTGGCTAACTTATAAGTCATAAACATTTTGCCATACCAGGACCTATTTCTTTTCTTTTTTTTTTTTAACCAGGACCTATTTCTATTACATTTGTATTTTGTAGTATAAAATATTCTATCAACTACAGATTACTTTGCCATCATTTATATATTCATTTTAAGGATAGCTCTACTTTGGCAGTAAAATAGTGCTACAACTTCTTTATTAATCCAAATTCCTATAGGTAAAAGTCAAGGGGTACATATATTTTTCATAAGGCTTCCCATATATAAGGCCAAACTGGACTCCAGGAGTTATTGTGATTTACATTCCCACCAGCAGTGTGCAAGTGAGTTTATTTCTTTCCCTAATAATATTCAGGTAATACTAGTTATACTAAATTATCTTAATAATTTTATAACTGTAGCTCTAAATGCAAGACTTTCAAACTTCCTTTTTAGGCTACACCTATTGGAATCCATATAGACATATAGAATTTGGCAATATAAGATATTCATGAATGTTCACGAAATATTCACAAAATATCTTCCTGACCTGGCAGCAGTTTTCAGAATTCCAGGCCCAAGCCCCATGTGTGAACACGGTCCTTCAGAGCAGGCAAGGTGTCACACCATAAATCCAGTCTTGGGAAAACATGGTAAGTCGCTCATTTCTAGCTTTTACAATGAAGGAAGGAGGATTATGAGACTGCCCTGCTATTAATTTCTGGATCAGAAATTGTTAACTATCTTTGGTTCAGCACATGACTGGTCCCAAATGTGACTCAAGAAACAGTTATCAAAGTAGTGCGGAGCCCTGAGCAGGACTCCATCCGCTCCAGCATGGAGGACAGCAGTCCACACACTTTAAGCAGGTAGTCAATTCTCACATAATCATAGACAGCAGGTTTCTCTTGAAAGTTCAGGAAGTCATTTCCAAGGGATTTAAACACCTTAAATGCAGTCTTACAATAGCTTATAAAATCCTATCTGTTGCTCTAAATGAAATAACCAGTTGCAGTAGTAGTTTTACATGCTGGGCTGCTAAACACAAGGTTAGTGGTCTGAAACCACCAGCCACAGCGGCGGGAGGGTGTGGGGCGGGGCGGAAAGATGAAGCCTTCTACTCCCATCTGGATTTTCAGTCTGGGAAACTCACGAGCGCAGTTCGACTCAGTCCTTTCGAGTCCCTATGAGTTAGAACGGACTCATGACGATGAGTTTGAGTTTTGGTCTTGACCGAAAAAATTTGTTCTGGGTACTGTTCAATAAAATATCCATGGCATATTCCCATAAGTCTATGGTTGTCTCTTTCCATTACGGGAGGTTATAGACATCTGAGATGCAAAGTGTTAGAGGACTTGATAAAGACTAAATAGCACACCTGGGACAACAATCAGAAGGATATCTCAGATTTATGACTCCTGATTAAAACTTTCCATCCGCCATACTCTACAACAGGAAATAATCTTGAGCCACATTGCCAAAAGCAAGCATTATCTGGGGGAAAAAAAACCCAAACTCCACTGTACATAGCTTGTTCTTGTTCTGTGCCAGCCAACTATTCTTGGTCCAGTCCCACGTCTCTTCTGTTCTGTGGTGCTGCTGCTGCCTCCAGTGTAAGAGACAGACAGTGTCACATGTGTCTCCTGGGTCTAGGGGGATTTCAGCACAGGCGCCCTGGTTCTATAGATTTTTTTTTTCATCTTAATAGTAGTAATATCTTCCTTCAGTTTCTGGAATTGGCACTTCTTAACCCCCTTCTAAGTGGGAAGACAAGACTGATGAATTCCAAACTTGGGATCTATATACCTTATTTGTAATCTCAAATCCACTCCCCTTTACCATGGCTTCTTCAACCTCATTTGCTTTAACCTACAGTCCAATCTGCATACACCTTATTTGCAGAATCAAACCAAATCATTTAGTGGAAATTATAAAACCATGGTTTGAAAGGACAAAATAAAAGCAACTCTTTACAAAACACAATAATTTAACAAGGAAGTGTGAATATGCGGGCCATATCTCACAAGTCCTGAGTTCAAATCCCATTCCTGCACTATGTCTATGACCCTGTGCAAATTAATGAGCCTATCCTGCAAAGTGAAGCTACACCACACCCTTTAAGATGCCTCCATTGTCTTCACCTGGATGGCCCAAAGAGCAATGCCTTTCTCAGGCTGTACCTTGACATCTGGCCTGCCAACCAAAAAAGGCGGAAGTACAAAAGGTGAAGATCATGGCAAAATTAGAGGGCATTTGTGTAAAGCAAATGAGGAAGGCTATTATCATAACTACAAGCAATATATTTTCTTTACATATTCAAAATCATCTTTCAAAAATTCAGAAATAACTGATTTTTTAGATTGGCAAGTCTGTTTTGTTTAATAGCAAATATAAAATGTTACAAAACTATTTTCAGATACTGTTTCATTTTGCATCATGAACTTTAAATTTCATATCTATAGTCGGATTTTTCCTAAGTCAAAAGAGATTTTAAATAAACAAAATTACAGCTTCCAATTTTAAGATTTAATATGCCATATATTAGAGCCCATTTAAACTAACACTGTTAAACAAAAGGAGTGACATTTGAATTATTGGTTTTACTAAATCTGAAAAAGCCAAAAACCTACTGCCATCAAGTCAATTCCAAGTTAAAGCGACAACCTAGAGCAGAACAATTGTTCCACCAGGTTTACTGTGGATCTTTATGGCAGCACACAAGCTCATCTTCTGCCCATGGAATGGCTGATGGTTTTGAATGCCAATAGTAGCCCAACATTAAGCCACTGCACTGTCAGGACTCCAAAGCCATAAAAGGTTGAAAATTAATTTTTTTCTCTATGTTGATTTTCAATTTCTACATACTCTTACAAATTCTGACACTATATCAGGTCTAATATAACATGAAATTTTCACAACTTCGCCACTAAAAATGAGTACTTAAAGTCTGGGTAAATAAGTTCCAAATTTTCTTCTATCATAAGGCAAATCAAAACAGATATGAAAATAAAGAAGTTTTATGAAATCATGTGCTTATCCAGCTATGTTAGAACATTATAGGAGGGAGACAGTAAACCGTGTACAACATATTACTCTGAGAACAGACAAATGGCTTAGAACCCAAGAACCTAGAACCTCTTCTCATCACAAGGGTCTCTGAGGCCCAAGGTTGGTGCTAAGACAATGCTGGAATGAAATACTGAAGGGATACATCTTCATGAAGCAAATCAAAATGAACAATCCTGTTATTCACAATATCTGGAAAGGAAAAGGAAAAAAGCATGTTAAAGGCCCATGGCAGCACACACACTTTATCCAAGTATATTAAAATAACTTTTTATGCCATATTTCCTGTTATAGGTCTTCCATCTTTTAGAGTACCTGGGCCATCCAAAGGCAGAGAAGTTAGGGTTAGGGTTGAGTCCATAGTCTCTGTATCCTTCAACATTATCTTATAACAGGTACCTCACAATGCCCTAGTTCAAGCAATTACCCACTGCAGGCCACGAGAGAGGAGAGCACAGCTGCCCTTCGGTGGAGAGCTCCCACGTCATATTTCCCAGGAACCACGCTATTGAAATCAAGGTACTGGCAGGAAAAAGCAGCTTTCTCGTAGAGTAACAAGCCCATGCACTCACCCACTGCTACTGAGTCGACCACCAAGCCATAGCAACCCCACTGGACAAGAGAATTGCCCTGGTAGAATTTCCCCTTTGAGCTTCCTAGACTGTAACTGCTTATGAGAATAGAGAGCCTCATCTTTATCCCTCGCAAAGGCTGGTGGCTTTGAACTGCTGACCCTGTGTAGTATAGCCGAGCACATAACCTGCACACCACCAGGACAACATTGGCGTAGTGAAAAAAAAAGTATTAGACTGCCAAAGATTTCACCTAACACCTGTTCCAGGCTGATCTGTAAGGAAAAGTCAGCATTCTAATGGACTAGCCATCTACTTTTTCAATCATCTACAAAATGCTATAAACCATGGTCGGGCATTATTGTGTTTGGTAGGGCAGAGGATGGGCCACCAGGCTCCACATCAAAGAGGGGAACGACCATACCCAACAATCATACCAACCCAGGGTACAGTGATCATACAAAGAGTTACCCCACAAAAAAGCTGGAAAATAGCTTTTCTGGGAAAATCTTGGGTAGTACGCATCTTTTCCTCTAGTGAGCACTACAGAACTCACTCTGCGTTAGTGCATGCAGTGACATCACCTGGGATGATTTGCTCTGGTTAACGCGAATTGTTCAATAAAAGCAGTTTTGATTGAACCTAATCTTTTGTGATGGGCTGACGGAAAAGAAAAACTTTGAAATTTTGTTTCCTGCTCAGAGAAAAATGCTACTGAAACTGTTGCGATGTGACAAATGTACCAAGTGTAATGCTTGCTATTACACTTTGATTTTAATACTTGATATTCCACTTTGAAGATGATAAGAGTGCTTTGCAAATAAAAATGTAAAGGCTTAGCTTTGAAAAAAAATACTTTTTGGGTTAAAGCCTCACAGACCACTCTTTCTGAAAATGGGGAATAACAGGAGTCACCAAACGGAAGACATCTGCAGCCACAGGGTGGACAGCTTGCCACACATTCAACTTAACGCCAGAGCCAGAGCCACTCAATGGTAATAAACCGATGAACAAGAAGCAGACCCCTCATCACACCTGACTCCAAGATTAGGAAGCAAAAGCTGGGATGGGGTCCACACAACAACCTGTAAAAAGAAGCCTTCTTTCGGAAATAGCTTGTACCAGGTGCTGCTCAGCACAGGAGAGGGCTGCGTGAGCCAGTGGTGTGGAGCCTGGACGACATTAGAGAGGGTATCAGGAAGAAGGGATTAGTGAGTAGACACTAGGAAGATCCTCTTCACCAAGAAAGAGGATGAAGTCTATAAAAAGTATTAAAGAGATATGGAGCCTGGGGTCTTAAAAGGCTAGATGGTAAACAAGCGGCCATCTAGCTCAGAAGAATCAGATGAAAGGACACCAGCCTGTGTGATCATGAGGTGTTGAAGGGATCAGGTATTAGGCATCAAGGACAAAAAATCAAATCACTGTGAATGAGAAAGAGTGCTGAATCAGGACTCAAAACCCACCTGTAGATAACAAACATCCCCTGACAGAAGGGTCGTGGGGAGGAGACGAGCCAGTCAGGGTGCAGTGTAGCAAGGATGAAACATGCAACGTTCCTCTAGATCTTCAATGCTTCCTCACCCCACTATCATGATCCCAACTCTACCTTACAAATCCAGCTAGACCAGATGATGTACACTGACACAGATAGGAAGCGAAAACACAGCGAACCCAGGACAGATAATTCTTTCAGGACCAGTGCTGAGAGTAGTGATGCTGGGAAGGAGGAGAGAAGGTGGGGTAGAAAGGGGGAACCGATTACAAGGATCTACATATAACCTCCTCCCTGGAGGATGGTCAACAGAAAAGTGAGTGAAGGGAGATTAAGACATGACAAAATAATAATAATTTATAAATTATCAAGGGTTCATGAGGGAGAGAGAAGTGAGGAGAGAGGTGGGAAATGAGGAGCTGATACCAAGGGCTCAAGTAGAAAGAGATTGTTTAGAAAATGATGTACAAATGGCAACAAATGTACAAATATGCTTGACACAATGGATGGATATGTGGATTGTGGCAGGAGTTAAATGAGCTACCAATAAAATGATTCAAAAAAAAAAAAAGAAAAAGTATAATATATCCGATGTGAGCTATTTCCTTATGATTTTTGCCCCTTTAAAATGTCATTCAGGTACAAATGACTCAGTAAACTACCTTTGCTGATAAAAACAACTCTCTCCTGTCTTTTTCTTTAATCTTCAAAACTATTCTAAAGGTATCACTAAGCAGCATTTCAAGGGCAGCTACAGTCCAAGAGGTGCCACTCGTCTACTGCCACGGCAGCACCTCTTTCCTCTCCCTTGGCTTCCACATCACACAGAGAGAAGGATTACAGTGAGTCTACTTGTTAGAAATTCAGACCGTGGTGGGGTGGTCAGAGGGGTGTCGAGAAAGGCAACACACCCATAACGCACCTCTGCCCCAGGATTCCAGAATGTTCTAGTTTCCCAGGATTCTTTTGCTCTTCAGGCATTATCTTCCCTAAGTAGCTCACACTCACTACCTTTGGTTTCCTTTTTCTGGTCTATACTATTCTTGGAGTTGGTTCCTCAAGGGTTGCTCCTGACAGAGCCCCCTGGCTTGCTTGGTTGGTGTTCTCACCCACGCTGACCCCTGGTGGTCCTGTGCTCAGAGCAGAAGCTACTGACATCACATTTAAGCTACAGTGACTTTTAAGTTGTTGTGGCTCTGGTAACAAATGGAGCTTTGACAAGTTCTTGGCAAGTAGCTCCTTTCTCATGTGTGGCGAGTGGATGAAGAGCAGCACAGTGGCCTGGGATCTGTGGAAGAAGTGATAAACGAGACACGTGGGATTCCCACAGGATACAGTACTCGGGAGGAAGCGCAGACACCAAGACCAGGACAATGAGGCCAGGGCAGGTTAAGAAAGTGAGACTTCATGTTACAGTGAGAAACCTAACTCCAAGCAAAATCTTATCAGCCACTCTGAGTAAAAGTACATTCATGTGGCAGAATGAGATTATCAGTGTATGTTTCCTGACAGCTTCTATCCAGGCACTGACCCAATTCGTGAGAACCAGTCAAAGCTGCCTGCTCGGCCCATCTACTCAGTCTCCATCTCTATCACCACGTGGCCACAGGTCGTCGTCAGGAGCAAACATAGTGCCAAGGGGTGTGCGGCATTTTCACCATCTCATTATTCTCAATAAAAGCCAACTAGATTTTTCTAGAAAACTTTCTATAACTGAGAATTTTTTCAGATCCTACACTGAAAATACAATCCATTACATTATAATTGATTATAACACTTAGAATATGAAAAACAATACAAAGTTGAACACTCACTGCACAATGCCTTTGTAGGATTTACTTGTTGTCCAGCAAGAAACTGTAGGAACTTCTTAATATCTATGCGGACTTCAGCCATTTCTTCTAGGTTTCTGCTTTGAGAAGCACTTTCAGAGCCTAAAATGACACATTTTTAGACACACCATCATCAGATGTCGTGGAGAGTAATGACTCTTTACTGAAATAAATAATTTCCATTTTCAGATTTTTGCATCCTGTATTAACACGGTACATGTAATCACTCAGGCTGCCAGCATTTGTCCTTCCCAACCATGTAACTCTACGCTAATTTCAAAGGAATCCTCACCTAAAGGGACTTAGAACTTTCCTGTCAGGTCATAAGAAAAATGTCCTTACTAGGACCCCGTTTACATGTTTGAGTTGATTATGTATATTGCAAGGTCCCTCATTTGAGAAGGAAATATAAAACAAGCAGGCAGGCAACCTTTCAAGTTCTAGGTAAGCATAACACAATGAACTTTTTAAAAGTCATTTTATTGGGGTTCATACAACTCATCACTATCAACACATACATCCATGTATGCAGACCACATTTGCACATTTGTTGCCACTTTCATTCTTGAAACAGCCTCCTTTTACTTAGGGCCTTGGTATCAACGCCTCATATTCCCCTTCCCTCCCCAGACCCCCAATGAACCCTTATTTACAAATTGCCATTATTTTGTCATATAGTAAACTGTCTGAATTACATCGAACTTCTAACAATACATTAAAATAAAATGAGCAGTACCCAAACAATTGAAACAATGTTGTGGAAACCTTGTAATATGGATTTTGCTTTTCTAGAACCATAGTCTCTTTGGTATGAAAACCATTTGCTACATTATTTATATGTGTATATTTTCAAGGAAACTTGAAGCACTATATGGGTATGTTAATTTCTATTTTAATTCTAAAAGGGTCTATCATATCTGTTTCAGAGCAAATGTGTACGAAATGATTTTCATACCAATAATAAACACATTGTCCTCCATACTTTCCCCTCAATTCCTGATTGAGCCCCTCTAAAATGCTCTATCTTCTTTTGGGGATTTTCCACTTAACTAATTACTTTAGGATCGACCTTTAAGTGTTTACTGAACTGATTCTGAAGTCCCCCATTACTTTGTATGAGATGAAGTTTTATCTGACAGAGGAAATTTTGTCTCCTAACTTAATTTTGTAAGTATGAAAAAAATCAAAAGTAAGTTAGTTCTGTGTCGGTTATTCTGACACTTCATGGCTCCTTAATCCCACTAACTCTTCCACCATGGCAGTGACAAGGAATCCAGCAGCTTTTTCATTTTCTCCCTCAAACAGAAAACGGGTCAACTAAATTTCCACTATTTACATTTATCAATTGGGTGTGTTCTGTGAAATATTTAATTTAGGAAAAGCAAAATATAGCTCACTGCAAAACTTACCTAATGATGGGCATCCAAGATCTTTAAAATGAGTTGTAACACACACTAAATCAGTTTCTATTTTCAAGTTCAATTCTCCATTTAGGTTTGCTTCAATAATCTGCAAATTGAGGATTCACACTCTTATAAGGGAGAAGAAAAGCAAAAGAAAATAACTCCTAGCTATCATCTTCCACAAAACTAGGTGACACGGTTACTTCATAAATGCCATAATATAAGCAGGGAAAAACCAAACTACAATAGCATCATGGCCCTTGTGGTCCAGCAATAAAAAAAAAAAAAAAAAAAATGGAAGTGCGAAAACTCAGAACTTTCCCCAAATCACCAAACAGAAATTTCACTTCAGTGGCGAATGACGTATATAGGTCTTGAAACAGCAGGCAGAGCCTAGGGCGTCTTTGCAGATAACCTTTGGGCCGGTGGTGGTTTCGGGGAGGTCTGGGACTCCCCTCAAGGGCAGCAGCACCACACCGAAAAGAAAGCGCAAACAATAAAAACCTAAAGTGGCCAGGATGGCGCAGGGGCAATGAAAAGACAATGAGAGTTTAGATACAACGACTACTGTTTCGGGAGATTGAGGAGAGAAATCTCAGAGCACACTGGAGAGATGACTACAGGGGAAGCTGCATTTTTTCATAATTTTTTCAAAACCTGAGATAATTTTCTAGATCAAGTGTAAATTTCCTATGCAACTTTAACTTTTTAGTTATATAGTGAAACTGAAGTTTTCAAAACTTTGTCTCCTATATGCTTTATTGTATTCATACAATTATCTACAGCAAAGATATATTTTACCTTTGCTGAAAATATTTTGTATGAATACAATGGAACATACAGGAGACAAAGTTGAAGAATCTGCTCTCCAAATGCACAAAAATATGCACATGCTTCAAGCAGGTGGAAGGTCAATATCCTGCAGGGCAGAGTCCCTGTCTGTAACACAGAAGAAGTGACCAAGCATGACTTGCCCACACCATCTCCACAGCTTTCTCTCCGCCTCCGCCTGCTCCTCAACTCTGTGGCCACCAGGGCTCCCCTTCCCTCGCTTTGCCAGAGCTGTGACCACCTCTGTGTCCGAGAAAACCTTTCTTTCTAGTTTCCTTTTCTTCCCCCCCCAAAATTACTGAACTTACTTGGATAGAGGCAACATATGACATACACAGAATGATAGACATGCCAAAATATGGTTTAAGATTGTGCCAATTTATCCAAAAGTTTGCAGTCAGCTAATCAGCATTTGGCCCAACCAGTAATGCAAGATCGCCACCTAGCCACTAGAAAGATAAGTACAGTTATTTCCTAGATGCATCTGAAATAAGATGTTGTGAAGAATGTTCAAAGTACTATGGATTGGTGGAAGAACCAACACATCTGTCTTGGAGGAAGCATAGCCAGAGTGCGTCTTAGAGGAGTGCTGATGAGACTTCAGCCCACGCACTTTGGGCACGTTGTCAGGAGGCACAATCCCTAAAGAAGGGCATTCTGCTTAATAAGTAGAGGGTCAGCCCAGAGACGGCTTGATGCATTGGCTGCAACAAGGGGCACAAACATGGATTGTGAGGCTGGCACAGAACGGGCAGTGTTTCAAGCTGTTGCACTTAAGAGCTGCTATGGCAACGAACAATGCAACACTATAAAAACTGTGCCCTGGTTATCGAGTTCAAACCTAATAGCAGATCTGTGGGACAAAGATCTGGTGCTCTGGCCTTATGCAGATGAGGGCGCAACCACTGCGAGGGGGCAGTTCAACTCAGCCACAAAGGGTCCCTATGAAATGGGACTGAGGGCACACGATGAAAGCACCATTCCAAAGAAGAGCAGAGAAAAGGGAAACGAGGCTTGGGACGTGAGGAGGAGACTACACAGTTCTGTACAGCTCTGCTTCAATTCAGTCTGATCAAAATTAGTGAATAAAATAGTATTCCTCATCCTTGATCCTAAATATTGGCAAACTATGAATATGTCGTGCTTTAAAACAGAATGAAAAAGACTTTCTTGACACAATCGTGGGGGCTATTATTTCTGATGCATTTGGCATTTAATAGAAAGAGTCTCTTCTGATATACTTGCTGTAATATTTAGCAAATTTACCTCTGAATGAACCATTTGCATTTTTAATCTTTTTTCACTAAATAAAATATCCATGTCTATAGTCAACTAATTTTTGACATTACATTTGAAGAGTGTCTTGCAGAAATTGTATCTATGTCTCACACCAAGAGAAAATTTAAAACGCATTAAAGACTTACATTTGCAAAATAGAATCACAAAATGCTTTAGAAGAAAATGTAGGAACAACACTGTCCATTGAGTTTTGAACACTGGATTGTCTAACACACTGACAAAAGTATAAATATCAACAAAACAAAATAAATGTGACCCCATAAAAATTTACAACCTCAGTCCGTTGAAAGTGTTTACCAGAAATAAGTCAGTAACAGCTAAATATTCTAAGACCTCCTCTTTATAAACAGATTTTCAAAACGGCAAGTAGACAGAGAATATAGTTTCTTAATAATCAGAGGCATGATGGAGAAGGTTAGCTGACAAGGATGAAAGCATTGCACTGATGAAGGGTAGGGATGCGCAGCCGATTACCGTTAATTGCTGTCAATAATTTCTACACCTGTAAAAAGCTGAACCGGTAAAAATCAGATAGAAATACACGTTTGAAATAAACTGTATAAAACATTACTTATGAATACTCTGTACAGCCAACACATTGTATATCCTTATTTGTCCCAAACATTGGAGAACAATGCTATTTCATTAATTTACTCAAGAAAATAACTTACATTGTTTATTGACACAATTTAAACTTAAACATGTAGTTTATTCTATTTTATGGAAATTCCTAAAATCTGAATAATGAATTTGTTTCTATCTCATTTGCAAACACTCTGTCCAGCACATATTGGTATCCAATTAAGACTTACTGAAGGAATAGTGTAATTAAACTAGTAAAGATTGTCTGCTGTAAGCTCTTTTAAGAGGTAGCTACATGGGATCAAAGTATTGACACCAGCAACTCAAAAAAAGTAGGTAGAAGCTGATATCAAGGGCTCATTTCGAGTGGAAAGGCAGATATTTGGAGAATGATAACGGCAGCAGGCATGTGAAGGTGTTTGGCACTGTATATGCAACTGTGTATTGTGAAAAACGATGTATGAGCCCCCAATAAAATGATTTTTTAAAAAAAGTAGGTAGAAGATTTAGAGGCCCGTGAGTTTGCTAACGTGAGGAGTAACTCAGAAAAAGAAGATGAAAGCAGTTATACAACTTGAAGACTGTAATCAACATCACTGAGTCATACGTAAAGAAATTAAATCAGGGTATGGTCTAGAAATATGCTCACAATAGTAAATTATAAAAAGAAAAACAAAGAGTTGACAAACATATTAATTTTCTGAACATAAAACATCCATGTCTATTTTATGAATCTCTTATCTAGACGATAATACACCTTATCAGCTGTTTCTGAACCATCTAGATAAGATCTGAGATGCAGTGAATTAATATAGTCCTTATAGTCTAATTCTGGACTCTAGACCTGTGCCTACAATTCCATTTGGAAGGAGTTCTCTGCTATCGTCGATAGGATTAAGATGGGATTATTGCCTGACCAATCATACCCTTTGTTTCCTCAAGAAACCACACCTCCATCATTCCCTTGTTTAGAAGAGCCACCTCAGACACAGATAGAAATCTACGGACCATCAAAAGAGCAGGATCCAGATCTTTGTCTTAAGTGTGAGAGGCCAAGAACAGAGGTACCACAGAGACCAAGAGACATAGCACAGCCAGGTCAGGACCAGAGGCTAAGGCAAGAATACCAGGAGATAAAACCAAGGAGCTGGGGCTGAGCCCCGGTGGCGTAGTGGTTGTGCGCGGGACTGCAGCCCACTGGGATGGAGGTTCAATTCCAGCAGTTGGGCTGGGCCTCCTACTCCCACCACCAGATGTCCCAAAAACAAACAAACAAACAAACAAACACCAAGGAGCTGTGCCAAGACGATGGGACTATGAGGCAGAGACAGGCAGATTTCCTGGCCCATGGGCCAAGGGACCATGTGGTTGAGGACTAGAAAGAGACTTGAATGTTGGCTGCGGAGAGATGACTGGGTCTTTACTGTTTCCTGACTGTGGTAACTTGTGAGTTCCGTATGGAATTTCTGAACCCAGCGTATATGCAGATGGGTGTGGAAGGAACAACTGGTGTCAGGGCACGTAAAGGAGCATGAAGGTACTATATCTGACCCTAGTTCACTGCAATAGGGAGGCCAGATATAGGCCCCCGTCCACACTGCCGTCACAAATTCTTACAGGTTTGTCTTCCAATTTCTATTTGTACTGGGTACCTTATGTATACATATTTCTGAATTTATAAAAACAAAGTTACTTTATTATCTCCATTTCTGGTTGATAGGTATTAGGTATGTAGTAACAAGGCACATAGTTACACAGTAAAGCCAGGAGATGAACCAACTTTTTGTGACTTTTGACACACTTGTGTGTCTACTACATCGGGAGGTCTCTCACCCACAATCCTAAATCTTCTTGGCTTAATTGTTTAGATGATGCCAAGAAGCTGTTTTTGAAAGCAATATTGTACAGATCTCCCAGCAATGCTACTCCATTTAGTCAGTCAGGCAGATTCACACCTCTGAAAGCTACTTAGAAATGCATCCACAGATCTACTGAATCAGAATCTGCATTTTAACTCAATCCTAAGGGGATTCAGATATACAGTATTTAAGAAATGATCAACTTAAAACATTATGTAACTTCAGAGTGATTTAATTGCTTCCAGATTAGTGACATACACAGCCTGGCCCACCAGCAATACCTAAAAGATGGAAAGTACTGAGACTCTCAATAAAAGAGGTATACGAGTATTCTTAGTGAGTTATTTTCCACTGATTTTCCTTTCTTCTAACTCTCCATGATTTGCATAGAAAGATGATAGATAGATATAGATATGTCTGGATATCCGATCAATACCAGTTCTATACTTAATTTCTCCTGTACGTGATAACACTCCAGAACAATGATTCCCAAAATGGGCAATACCAGCCACTGGAGGAGAGTCAAGCGGAAAAAGCAGATACCTCTACTTTACCCTAAACTATGGGACATTGCAGAAGATGGGTTCATTGGCAGCCAGACACTGAGCAGTTATTTTCCCCAAGAAAACAGAGTGGTAGGCTCAGTAAGTTTAGAAATCAATGCTCCAGAGAAAAGAAAAAAAAAACAAAAACTGATGGTTCTTTCTATTTCCCTATTTTGCTGACTCATTCTCATTTAATAGAAAGAACAAACAAAGGAATACTTCAATTAATTGCCCTGTTCATCTCCCCGGGGCCTCTGTGAACCTCCCGACAGTCCCTGGAGTGGCCCTGGAGGAAGCCAGCCTGACAACGGAATCACCATGGTCTTTGTCAGCAGGCTGACAGAGAGGTCGGCACAGTGCATGCAGCTTTGTCAAAGGCAGAGTTTGCATTCAAGTAAAGTATTCAAAAATTACATCGTGAAGGAAAAACTTTAACAGGTAAGTTCAATAGCAACATTCTCTTATAATAAAACTTCTTAAGCAGAAAAATAAAACTATGTATGTTTACTATGCGTCATAAAACTTAAAATCTTGATGCTAAATTTCACTCCCGACTTAGTCAACACTTTTTTAGTAACTACTCTTTAGTGACATGGGCTAAAATAAAACCAAGGCCACAGCCATCCAGTTACTGCCAACTCATAGTGCCCCTTTAGAACCGGATAGCTGAACAAATCTGGGGTGGAATTTAGCATCAGAATCCCTGGTGGCATAGTGGATATGACATTAGACTGCTAACTACAAAATCGGCTGTTCAAAAACACCCACCACTCAGTAGTGAAAACTAATGACAGAACATGAGCACCAAGGTATCAAGAGCATCAGACATGAAGGCAGCAAAAGGTCATTAAAAGACAAGAAAGAGAAGATCAAAGTTGATGTCAGAAAACACTCTGAAGCCTTCTCTTAATAAGAGAGTACTCTAAAGCAAATGGAAGACACAGGTGCCAGAGGTCAAGCCACTCTCAGGAGAGGGCATGGAACAAGGAATATCACTGCTGCTATCAAATGGATCTTGGCTGAAAGTTGAGGATAACAGGAATGTTTGTGTTTTACTGACTCTAAAGAGGTATCTGACTGTATGGATCATAACAAAGTATGAATAGCCTTGAGAAGAAGTGGAATTCGAGAACAATTCGTGGTGCTCAAAGGAGTCTGGACATAGATCAAGAGGCCGTTGTGTACACAGAACAAGGGGATGCCACAGTTTTAAAAAGGCAACATGTATGTCAGGGCTGTGTACTCTCATCATATTCTATCTATTTGAAAATCAACTAATCTGAGAAGCTGGATTATATGGAGAAAAATACTGTATCAGGATTGGAGGAATGCTCATTACCAATTGGCAATATGCAGATGACACAACCTTGCCTGCTGAAAGTGAGGAGGGGTTGACGCACTTGTTGAAGATCGGAGAATTACTGCATTCCCTTTGGGTTACAATTCAGTGTGAAGAAAATCAAAAGCCTCAAATCTGGACCATGACAAATAGAGAGAAGTTTGCAGTTGTCCATGGTTTTAACTTGCTTGGATCCATAATCAATGCTCACGGAAACAGCAGTCAAGATATCGAAAGACACCTTGCTTTGGGTAAACAGGCTGCACAGGACTCCTCTGTAAAGTGTTGACAAACAAGGATGCTACTTTGAGGAATAAGGTATGCATGTGAAAGTTGGACATTGAATAAGAAAGACCATATAATAATTGATGCATTTGAATTATGGTCGCAGCAAACAATACTGAAGATACCAGGGACTGCCAAAAGAACCAACAAATCTATGTTGGAAGAAGTATAGCCAGAAAGTTCCTTATAGGCAAGAATGGAGAGGCTTCATCTCGTGAACTCTGGACATGGTATCAAGAGAGAACAGGAGGACATCATGCTTGGTAAGCTGTTGGGGCAATGGAAAAGAGGAAAGCCCTCAGTGAGATGGAGTGACCCAGTGGCTGCATTAATGGCCTCAAGCATAAGAATGTTCAGGGGTTGTGTTCTGTTACACGCTGGGTCATTAGGAACCACTTCAACAGCACCCAACCACAGCAATCTTGATAGATTTTTCTCAAAGGACAGGATAATTACAGAGTTTTATTATGAAGCTTTAAGAGAGTTGAAAATGTATCGGTGAGAAAAAGGTCAAGAATGTTGCACTGTGGAATTTCTATTCCACCATAATTGCACCATGGGATTTTTTTCCATCACTTGAATGTATCTGTTCATTCTTAGATCGCAGCAAAGTCTGTCTGAGATCTATAGCCAATGAATATGACTCTTCTAACTAAAATTCCTTCTTTTGTGATACATTATGAATTCTGGAGTAATTTCTCTGGTATGCCAGTGGACAGGGCCCCAGCTTAGTAAAACGTACCTGAGTCACTGCCTTTGATTCCTTGGGGATATGGTATGCTGAAGACAAAAACTCACCTCATCCACAGCATTCCTCTATGTATCAGAACCATCTTGGAAACAGAGAGAATTTCCAAGATCATCAGAACAACTGCCACCAATGCAGCAAGTCCAAGAGTTCTGTCTTACACTGCAGCAGCCAAGGTCAGAGGCAGGAGAGGTTGCTGTGTGATGATCATGGGATGGGGCCAAGGAGCCAGATCAGAGGTGGAGGCCAAGAAACCATGGAACACAGGAGCAGTGCTGAGATGATATGACTGTGGGGCGGAATAGCAGGCTGGCTTCCTGCCCCACACAGGAGGCAAATAGGGGCCAAGTGACGGAGAGGTTAGGACCAAAGAGATTTGGCTGCTGACTGAGGGGAGGCATTGCTATGGACCAATGACTGTACTCTTACTGTTTACTGATCCTGTTAACTTCCTTACCTCCTATTGATTCTGACTTGTAATAAACTACTATACTCCCCAAAAGACCCCATAATTTTGAGTTTTGTCTGTGAATTCTGTGTGGCCACTGCAAAGAATTATGGAACCCAACAGAACTCTAGACTGTCACAGGAGGAACAGTTGGTATCAGAATAGGTAAAGAAAGATAAAGGGTGGAGGCATGTTCCTGAAGAATTTCATTGGGAAAGCTTACTTTATCTGCCCTATAGTCTTGATCTTGCCCCTTTAGACATCTTTCTGTTCCCAAAACTCATTGAGGATTTTTTTTTTTCTTTTTGTGGCATCATATCCCTGGTGGGAGTAGGAAGCTCAGACTTGCTCCTGGAGAGCTGCTAATGGATTTAAACTGTCAACCCTTTGGGCTGCAGTCCCTCACACAACCACTATGCCACCAGGGCTCAGCCCAATCATAGAGGATTTAAAGAAACAAAACTCTAGTCCCTTAATGATGTCAAACTGCTGCTTTACATTACGTAAATCAAAGAGCCAATTCTTCGGGGAAAGATTTAGAGAAAGGGAAAGAGCTGCTGTAATATTTTGGTTTAATAATGGTTTCTATGGTGTTATTACATACTTTGTGACCGACCTCCATATTAGCAGTAATAATATGCAAGATTGAGTATAACAACTCAGGGGAAGAAGGAACTTCCAGGAAGCCAAAAAAGTCTTGGAGTTCCACGAACAGTGGAAACCGCAAAGTATTTTCTTTGTTTTTAATGGAACGCTTCATGAATATGTGTCATTCTTGCACAAGGGCTTGGGTAATCTTCTCTGGATTGTTTCAGTTTCAGTGCTATGTGCGGCCGAAGTGAGCAGTGCACAGTGTTTTCCAAGGAAGCAAACTAAATGTGCACTATCTAAGACACAATCTGGGAAAAGAGTGGCATTAAGAGTGACACAGTTGATTGTGTGGTAGTTTGGCAAGAAATGAAACTAGAGAGGTAGGTGGCAAGACTGTATAGATCTAAAGTGGACAGTCACGTGATCAAGGCTGTTAAAGATATGGGGTACAATGTGGTTTTTGGAAGGTGCTATCTCTAGTGAACAAGGTAGAAGAGGAAGAGGCTGTGCCATGGGAGGTCAACAGTAAAGTGAGAGGAGACACAGAAGCGGGTTAGGGGTGTATGAGGAGAGCAAAGGGAGAATCCAAGATAGCGAAGGTGTGGTGAGGCTCAATCTTCCGATTCTCCACCGCTGTCCTCTACTACATACGCCTTCATGAGTATGTGCAATAGGAAATTGTTTCAAATAAATGTAAAGCGCGAGGATTAAATGTCAGAATTGCTATATTCAATGTTGCATGTTATTAGCTGCTAATATGGACTGAAGCAAAGAAAAAATAAAGATCAGAAGAGAAACAAATGAAATAAAAACCAGACCAAGGGGCTGAGCCCCAGTGGTGTAGTGGTTGTGTGCGGGACTGCGGCCCACTGGGATGGAGGTTCAATTCCAGCAGTGGGGCTGGGCCTCCTACTCCCACCACCGGAGGGCAGTGATGCCCCCCCCCAAAAAAAAAAAAAAAAAACCAGACCAAGAAACAGGCAGAATCAATAAGACTAGAAGTCTGTTCTTAGAAAGGATTTGAAAATGATCAAACCACTAGCAAGTACCACAAAGGAAAAGAAAGGGAAGATACAAATAACATGAATAAGAAATGACAGAGGCAATGTCCTCATAACCAACTATGAAAAGGGGAGTGACGGACCACAATGAAGAACTCTACTCCAAAAATCGTGGAAGTCTAGACTAGACAAATTTCTAGACGTGCATCACCGATCCAAACAATCAATCTACGGTAAGTTAGAGAATTTAAACAGATCCTAACAAAAGAAACTAAGTAGATCATTAAAAAAAATTCCCAACAACAGAAGGTCTGGCCCAAATGGCTTCACTAAACATTCAGCAAAGAACTGACATCAAGTCTTCTCAACCTATTCCAGAACATAGAAATGGATTGTATTTTTCCATATTCATTCTATGAAACAAGCATAACCCTTTATCAAAGTCAGAAAAAAGAAAACTAGATCAATATCCCTCATGAATATAGACATGAAAATTCAGAGACAAGTGGAAAAAATTAGTACAGTGCACTAATGGACAATGCCAGCACGACCTTCTATGACACAGAAACCAGAAGAACTACATGGTGCCCCACTGCCAACCATTCTGAAAGGTGGTCACAAAAATTGGTTTCAGATAGGGTGGGAAAAAATTGTGGAGAAAAATTCAAAATTACATTAAAAAAAACAAACACCACACTTACTGGTCTCACAGTCTGGTGGGACACCCAAGACTATGAATATATATCAACTTTCAGGCTTGGAATGGAATCCACCCCATAGTTCAACTGTCAGCCAAACAATAGGCTGGCCTATAGGTTAGCAAAGACAACAGGGATGGCTACATGCCTACAACAGTCAACCATATGAGATATTAGCCCAGAAATATAGTTAAGAAGGCACTTGTTCTGTACTATCAAGTGGGAGCTAACCTATAAAACGCTACCCAGTCTTATGCCACCCTCACAATTAAGCACAAAAGTCCATTGTTGTAACCACTGTGTCAATCCACCTTATCAAAGGCCTTCCTCGGTACCACAGTCCCATCTACTTTACCAAACATGATGTTCTTCTCCAGGGGACTGGTCTATTTTGACATGGCCAATGTAGATGAGGCAAAGTGTCACCACCCTTGTCCCTAAGAAGCATTTGAGCTGTATTTTTTCTAAGACAGATCTGTTTCTTCTTTTGGCAAACTTTCAATATTCTTCACCAACACGATAGTTGAAGTGCATTGATTTTTCTTCAGTCTTTTTAAGTCATGTGCATTTGAGGCAAATGAAAATATCAGGCATACTTCAGTTCACAAAGTAACATCCTTGCACATCGTTACATTATAGGAAACTTATGCAGCTGATTTACCAATGCAAGGCCATCGACTCATCTCTTGACTGCTGTTTCCACAAGCATTGATTGTGGACTAAAGCAAAATGCTTGACATCCTCAATCTTTTTTTTTCCTTTATTATGATGTTACCTACTGGTCCAGTTGTGAAGATTTTTGTTTCTAACATATTGAGTTGCAAGCATACCGAGAAAAAGGCAGAATAGAATATAAAAGGAAAAATGAAAGTGCTAAACAGAGAAGGCAGGAAGTGTGGTGTTACGTCATAGGGTGTATACCTAGTGTCACAGAACAAGATGTGTATGGATTGTTGAATGGAAAACCCACTCCTCGGCCAATTTTCGCCCAATTACAATAAAAAGTTTTTTAAAAAAATTGTAACCACCAATATTTTTAGAAACTTAGAAAATGGTACAATCCTTGTACAAAATATTTTTCTGTTTTCTAAGTAGAGAGATGATGAGGTTAGCCTCACAGTATTGAAATACACTACTGACACTATAAAGCAACAATATCTAACATGAACTCTGAATAACTGATGGGTTTTTAGGGTTTTTAGATTTCTGTTTCATTTTATTATCTGCTTGACAATAAGAAGTGTTTGTATTTTAAGATGTTTGAAGTTACTAAGCTTATGAATAGTAAGGTTATGAATAGAAAATAAAAGTATTCATGAACTCGGTTTGAGAATTTCTTAAAATAGGGATGTGTATGGCTGTGAGAATCTGTCTTGGCGCACTGAAAAACATCTGGGAAGCAGAGAGGAGAATACAAACTGTCAACAGCATTATTAAGCCCTTAAAATATCTACCCATGAGCTGACAAAATATGTAATTCTCTGTCCAAACTACAAGGAAAAAACCAGGATTGCTGAAAATGTTCTTAACACAATATACATCCAAATATTAAGGGGTAAGGAGTCCTGGCTGAGGAGTGAGTTATGAGTTAGGTTGCTTATCGAAACCCTAGTCGATCTCAGGAAAAACGATGACACTTCCTACTCCCATAAAGTATTACAATGCTCAGAAGCTCACAGGTGCAGTTCTAACCTCTTAAAGGACTGCGATAATCCACTTGATGGCAGTGAGTTTCTTGTCTTACTGCTTGTAACTATTAAGGGAAAAAATAAAAGCTTTTCCAACTACATGAGAGGTGAAAAGCACCAGAACAGATTTTAAGGGCAACTATAACAGTGCAAGACTTTTGTTTTTGTTTTTCTTTAAAGCCAGCTTCTTACTGGTCTGGACTCAATGAAGAGGTTCTCATGTAAGATACCACAGGCATCCCTTGGCACACATTCCATTTTCTCCACAAAGTACCCTATGCAAACCAAAACAAATATAGGTTTGCTGTGTAACGTCTATGTTAGAAAAGACAGATCGCACATACTATGGAGTGGGGAGGATGTACTTGCTTAGAAGGACATCAGGAAATAGGCCAGCATCAAGTGTGCAGTGTCCTTACAACGACCTCTTAGCCACACCACAGGTCAGTGCCTCCAGGGAGACACAAAAGCACAAAAGCAGTAAATTATAGTTGAGCTGTGTGAATTCCAATGCTCCAGGTCCTATAGGAGACCCAGAGAAGCTTGAGTGGGCTAGTGGTGATCTTTGTTTATGGAGTATACTCAAATATGTATACTATGTGAGGAGACTTCCAAAAGTTGGTAGAGAGTGGAATTAAAGGATGATGACCTTTTCAAATGTTTAAATGTCTTCACAAACACATCATGGACATTAAATGACACATTATCTATACTGAAGAGTTCTTTTCTAAAGAAGTAACTACTTACAAGGTAATTGCTAATATTTTTCATTTTTTCCACAACATTCTTCATAGTCTTCAGCACTGGTAAGTATATACTGACCTAGGAAAGCAACGTGAAAAGTCAAAAGTACTAACAGTATTAATATACACAAAATAATATTGGGTCATCAATAATTATTTTTGGAATGTAAGCATGGTTAAAAGCTCTGGATTCTTGTGTTTTTAAAGTGTATGAATAATGTTTTAAAAATAGTAGGGGGAAAACCCCAATTTTATAACTTTACTAATTCATGAACCTATAAGCAAACTTAAAGAACCGAATGCCTACCTCTAGTTACCCCAGCAACCATGTCCCTAAAGGCATTTATATGTTTCCAGAAGGTTCGCAGCACTTCAATTAAGATTCCCTCAGATAAACCCAAGGGGAATAAAAGCTGACACTCAGCAGGAGGCCTCTCACTGAGGGATGTTTACAGCTGGGGCTCAATGGGCCTTTCCAGTATTGGGCACAAATACAGCAGCACAGCGCAATCTGTGTGATGAATGATGTTCATAAAATACTAGCTTTGTCCAAATCAAGGCAGATGCTTTTCATTGAAGGGAAAAGAGTTTAGCCCTACACACACACACACACACACACACACACACACACACACACACACACCATTTCTTGTTATATAAATTGTGAAGAACGAAGGAACCTTTGGTATCACCTTCATTTTTAGTGGCTCTGAGTTGGATTGTTAGGCCAAGTCCACACCATGGAAACTCCTTTCTCTTGCATCTCTTCAACATACCCTGGGTATTGCTCTTCCAGGAATTATGAGACTTAGGTAAGTGGTGCTTAAGGGCAACATTCCTTACAAATGCAATTGTTTTCCAGCGTATTAAGTTTTGGCTTGCTGTTAAGTACTGTTACTGAAGAAGATATTCTCCATTTAAAAATGTTTTATAAGACACAATATTGTTTTAAGGTATTTTATCTAAATAAAAATAAATTAATATCCTGATTTTTTTTCCTTAAGAAACTTTTAAAAATGAAGAGAATGCCACTTACTTTTGGGAAACTTTCCTATTTCCAAATGAAATATGGTATAGAACTAAAATTAGAGCATTCAAATCATGCCACTTATTATCTGTGGAAAAACAAAACTCCAGGCCTCAACTTACATCAGCTTCTGGAACTGTAGGTTCTTGTAAATCCTTCCACAGTTTTCTAGGAATAACTTTTATAGGGATGTCATGCGTCACAATGCGACTACTGCTTGATATAGACAGCTGCCAAGATAAGAGTGAAAGCATTTTTATAATGTCATTACAACTCCGCCCCCCCCCCCCCCCCCGCACACAAACAACCCTACAAAAACAGAACTGAAGAACATAACAAGTTGCTATGTTTGGTGGGGTTAAAAGGGAGATGAGGTCAAGGAGTCCAAGAAAGGTATTTAGAAACTGATTGTGGTAGCAATTGTATGAGTCTGCTCGACGTATTTGAACTATGGAATGATAGGGTGCAAGTACTAACATCCGATTAATAATATTGCTTTAAGTTGACATGCTAAATCTAAATGGAATGGTCTTCATTCATTCATTGAAAATACACGTAGCCAATATTGTTATGGAGTGTCTGTTTAGATCATGGGTACTGGTAGAAGCTACAGTGTGCTCAATAAGATAAGGTCTAGTATGTTCAAGTAAAAAAGATGGCTCAACGAGCAAAATAAATAGACACAATTTTCTGGGCACTCATTAGAACCTTGAAAAGAACAAACGAAGTAGGTGCATGTAGGAGGTCCCTTAGGCGAAGCGGTCACGGAAGGCCGCTCTACAAGAGGACCCGTCGAGGAGCACGGCACAAGGATGAGCAGTCGGACAGAGGCAGAGGAGGCAGTCACCCGAGTCATAAGAGCAGTCTGTGCGAAAGTCCTGAAGCAGAAGCAAATTTGGCATATTCAAGAGAAAGACCATTAAGTGCTCACGAGATATTTTGTCTCCTTCAGTTTCCACACTGTTGAAAGGATAAACTTTATCTGTTTCTACAGGCTCGTGTGAAGCTCTCAAAAAGTCAGAGTATCAACTAGGATACTCTGTCTGTCAACTAGGATACTCTGTCAACCTGTCTGCAAAGTCAGTTAAGAGCTGTGAAAAATTATTTAGTTGAGCAATCCTCTTTCACAAAACTGTTTAAATTGATTACACTACTCACAAGTTAAACAAAGTGAATAAAACATACACGGGAAGAGAGTTCTAAAGAAATAGGTAAACTAAGCACTCAAGCTATAGTTTCAAAAAGTGAAAAGAAAGGAGATGTCAAGTAGACCACTCAACATCATCAAATCTTCATGCTAGAAAA
Organism: Nesogale talazaci; assembly: GCA_004026705.1. Classification (NCBI taxonomy): domain Eukaryota; kingdom Metazoa; phylum Chordata; class Mammalia; order Afrosoricida; family Tenrecidae; genus Nesogale; species Nesogale talazaci. Next base: position 130,845 of record PVJH01003459.1, read on the forward strand.
GAATGGGATACACTCAAAGAGTTACTCAGCATAGCTAGCTGTGATTTGGCTCCAAGATATAGTGCGGCCCAACAAGAAGAGCTTTTACATCACACAGAGACATTTGGACTTCATTCTGGGAACAGGGCAAGGTGTGTGTGTATGTGTGTGTGGCATATTTGGCTTGTAGGGGAACTATGCACTAAATTCATGAATTTAATTCATAAATTCATGCAAGACAGTTGTGTTACTCCTGAATGCAGACATTTAAAGGGTACCATAGCAGACTGAGTAGTAGAAAAATACACTTCATGGAAAAAATTAATTAAAGCCTAAATTAGGAGATAATTCCACCAAAAGAAATAGAAGTTAAAATACTCAGACTTGGGGCTATGCCGCAGTGGCTTAGTGGTTGTGCGTGGGACTGCGGCCCTCTGGGATGGAGGTTCAATTCCAGCAGCAGCTCCACAGGAGCAAAGGCTGGGTCTTCTACTTCCACCACCAGAGGGCAGTGATGCAAAAAAAAATATTCAGACCCAAGAAGATGCAAAAGTGGGTGAAAAAAGATGAATTCTAGTTTAGTATTACATAACCACAGCACTATTTTAAAATAATGATAAGCTTCATTCTAAAATTTTAATTGCAAGCAAGACTAATTAGGATTCATGAGCACTGTTATAAACGAAAACAAAAAACCTGCTTCTGTGCTGTTAACTCCAACTCTGGTGTCTCCCTACAATAGAAACTAAAACACAGCACCACTGGGGTTTCTTGACTGCAATGCTTACAGAAGTCGTTCTTATGCAATGACACTCAAAAACTCATTATTATACACAACTCACAGCAACTCGGAAGGGAAGACTACAAACGAGTTTCTGAGACCATCACCCTTCACATGGGCAGAAGAGTGTCTTTCTCCTGCAACGTGTCTGGGGATTTTGGGGCTGCTTATCTTGGGGTTAGCAGTCCACTTCAAAACCCACTAGACTACCAAGGGTCCCTTACAGACCACTAAGCAGATCCAACCTTCGAGGTACATGGTATGACCTTCTGGTTGGTAGTCACTTACAAACTATTTGTGCCACCCAGGGACCCTACAGTTGAAAAGCCTAGTTTTCTCTCACTTCCCAAGCACAGAGCCCCGATTGCCAAAATAGTCCAAATTGGGATAATGATTGATTCATAGATCAATGGGACAGAATAGGAAATCTAAAAAGATATCCATCTACCTACTGACAATTGATTTTTGTTGCAAGGCCAACATACATTAAATGAGGAAATAAGAGTCACTCTAACAAATGACACTGGCAAGAGAGAGTTTCCATTTGCAGAAGAATGAAGTAGAAGCCAAGTATCATTCCATATATTAAAAACAAAGACCTACATGTAAATAAATATAAACATGAGACCTATAAAGATCATTAATAATGAAATAGGGACAAATTGAAGGGCCTTCATACAGGGCATACACACACCATCGAATATAACAAAACAAAGACACCCAGCAGAAGACAAAATAGACCACGGGGAGCTCCTAAAAATAAAGCATGTAAGAGTACCAAAAGACTTCATCAAGAAAGTAAAAATAGACTTGGAAAACTGCAACCTCCCCCCTCCCACCACCACCAAAAAAAGGCAAATAACCCAATTGAAAATAGGCAGAGAGAATGAAGAGATAGGTCATCAAAGAAGACATCCATGCTGCAAAAAACTTATGAAGAAGTGCTCATAATCACTAGCCATGCAAGAGATGCAAATCAAAACCACAAAAAGATATACTTCTGGCTGGCATAGATAGAAAAGTTCAAAAAATATACGATTTTTTTTTTTTTTTTGCTAGAAAGGATGCCGAGAAATTGGAACCCTCCCACACTGCTTGGTTCTATAAAACGATACAACTACTGTGGAAAGTAAGATGGCGCTTCCTCAAACAACAGGGTGTAATCATACCCTATGCCCCAGTACTCCCTCTATTTGTATTTCGTAAGAAATTCCTAGCTTTAACAGATATGTGCACACTCAGAGCCCACCCGAGTACTACTCACAACAGCAGGAAGATGGCCAGTGTTAGGAAGGGAAGGGAGAGAAGAGGAAGCTATCGGTTAGAGGGTAGACAAGTGTGAGCGAGAGTGAAAGGAACAATATTCTACAAGAGGAAGTAGAGAAAAACAAAGGGTAGTAGGATAATGACAAGCTATTGGGAGGTTTGATAAGTGTTTCAATTGATTACAAAAAGGATCTAACATTTAAACTCAAAAAGTCCCCTGCCATCAAGTCAATTTCAACTCATGACAACCTCATAGAAGGGAGTAAAACTGTCCTTGTGGACTTCCAACACTGTAACGCTTGACAGGAGTAAAAAAGCTCAACTTTCTCTCATGAAGCAGCTGGTAGGTTTGAACTGCTGACCTTGCAGCTAGTAGCTCAAGGCACAGCTCCCTATGTCACCAGGGTTCCTTCTGAAATATAGCTCCCCCATCACCACCACCTAATTCCCAATGCAAAGGTAGAAAACAAAACAAAGAGGTTGGGCTCATGACAGAATACCTTCTGGAAAGTTTCACAAATGCTCTTCCTTCGACTCACCAGTTCTATAGAGACCGTAAGGCAGGGGAAATGCTTATTAGTCAGCTTGATCTTCAAGGTCCTGACATTCTGTGCAGTCTTCAAGGCTCGAGATAAGTTTTCTGGCGTCAGTTCTACATAAATCTCATTGTTTTCTTCTGATATACCTTCCATTTGAAATTCATTGAAGAAGTTCTCCTACGGAGAGAAGCGAGGCATGTGTGGCCTGTCCAGCACACAAGGGCTGAGTCTGCCACTCTGAGACGCTTCCACTCACCTGCTCCAGTTCACACCACATGCTCACGCCCCCATTGGCCACCTTATCTAAGAGGATGAAGTTCAGCTTATCTGGGCAGATGCGGAGGGTGCAGGTTTTGGCAAGCTTGGCTATCATGTTACTGACCCCTATAGCAGTGGGAAGCAAAGTCAAAAAACGACAGTCACTTACATAAGGTGGAAAGGAGCCCTGAGGGCGCTGTGGGTTAGACGCTGGGCTGCTAACTTCATGGGGGGCTGTTCCAACCCACCAGACGTTCCTTGGAAGACAGATGAGTCTGTGTGAGGCCACAAAGGTTTAAAGCCTGGGAAACCCCTAGTTACAGTTTGCTATGTTCTGAATACACGATGGCGAATGGGTTTGCTTGAAAAACCCAAAGCCAAACCCACTCTTGGGTCAACTCTCATTCTCATACGAACCCCGAAGGACTCTGCAATCCGATCACGCAGGATACACCTGTCCCCTTGTGTTTCCAAATCTATGAATCTTTACGGATGCATACTGCTACATCTTTCTCTTGAAGAGGACGGACCTGGTGACTTCAAAAGGCCTGGTGGATTCAAAGCAGCACCTTTCAAGTGAGCTGAGGCGTGCTCTAACCAGAGACTATGTGCAACGTTATGCGCACTAACCAACTCTCTGCTGCCATTAGGACTCCATCTCCGTGTCGGAATTCTGAGGCTGTACATTTTTTAAAAGGGTGGATGGCCTCATCTTTTCCCGGGAGCAGCGGGTAGTTCTGAACATCCGAACTTAGGCAACAAACCTTAAGGATGCCTGCCATATATACTAGAGGGCAAAATATCTTAAAGAACTTCTTTTCCTCTCTAACACCGAGGCGTTTCACTCTCCTCTGGGGTGGGGGGAACCTTTTCTCTTTGTACCACGTTGAAGCCTGTCTTCCTGCCACCCTGTTATGGGTGGCGCCCACTGGGCTCACTGCCATTTAGGCAGTGCAGGCTCATAGAGACCAGGGTGGGTTTCCCAGACTGTCATCCTTTGCAAGCTTAGAAAGCCCAGTCTTTCTCCCGCGGGCCGGGGTTTCCAACTGCCGACCAAGCGGATCCAAGCCCCACGCGAAACCATTACACCACAAGGGCTCGATATACAGACAAGGGAAATGAGCCACCCGGCGATTTTCTGGCAGCTGCTGGCTGCACTCCTCTTTCCAGTGTCCGCTCACTGCCCGTCAGGCACAAGAACGCCTGGTTCGATAATAAAGTGACCAGATTTCAACCGGGACATTATTGACTGGGGGTGGGTGGGGGGGGGGGTGTTCCTGATGAAAAATTTGGCCAATATGGAGCAACAAAAATTTTCAGAGAACGCAAAAACAGTATTGCGATAGACTTATTTTCATTTTAAAACGCCGCGGGACTGTTCAAAAGCGGGACGTCTGGTGACTTCATAAAGAACGGATGGCTAATACAATCGGACGGGGAAGGGATTTCTGTTCCACCTGGATGCTGACGCCAGCAATCGGCTTTGAAACGCATCAGAAGCGAAGTTCCCAAACCCCCCTGGCACGCGCTCACTCCCAGGGAGCCCGCAGGGCGCGCGTCGCAGCGCCCGCCTCGCTCCCCCTCCCCGCCCGCCGGCGCGCGGGACCCCTTCCGGCGCGCGCGCGCGCCCGGCCGCGTGGCCGCGCCCCTTCCCACTTCCTCCCCTCCGCGCGTCCCGCCTCCAGTCTCCTCTCGACCCGGCCGGGTCGGGCGCCGCCCTGGCTCACGCGTGAAGTTGTTCAGACAGGCCGTGTCCACGATCTTGGCCCGAAACTTCATGGCGGGACTCGCGGCGCGACCCGCGGGGCGCAAGTTGGCGGGGGACCCGCGTTCCGTCCGCGGCTTTCTCTCGGCCGGAAGCAGGAAGCGCGGCACCAAGGTTCCGCCCCGCATGGGGCCGCCGCTCCCCTGCGGCCAAGACCCAGCAGGATCTCTTAGGAAATCAAAAACCCCAGACTCTGCGGAGAGGAAAACGCCCGCACGGCACACACAGCGATCGGGGTTTGGGAATCCCCCTCCTGGACCCTTTGCCTGGGACCCTCGCGTTCAGGCTGAGCGACCTTTACTCTGCGTTAAGGAAGAAGGAATGCCCAGTGCTGGGCCTCCTGGGTCATTGCCAGTGCTCACCGCAGCAGCACCGATGGGTCCCTCGCTTCCCCCCTCCACGGGTTCAGTGCATCCTCTACGCCACCAACAAGGAACCTGAGCTGCCAGGACCTCCGTGCGCTGAGAAATCAGGCCCATGACCTAAGGCACATGTGTATTACGACTCCAGCCCTAAGCCCCCAGGTGTGAAGAAAGGGTTCCCAGGGCTCACATTTTCATTAAACTATATGACCTGCACTTGCGCTTCCATTTAAAAAGAAAATGTTTGGAAACATTTAAATGAAACATTTGCATACACACCATTACAGCTATCTCCAGGCTCGGATGATGGTAGGTATCCACGTGGCTGTGTGAGGTCCATGTTGGGATAAGTTTTTGAATGTTGCCTAAACCGGAGATTGGGTAGTTTACTGACTCCTTGTAAAGACAGGAAACTTAAAGAAAACAGATTAACATCGGACAGTGTAGAATATGACAGAATAATAATAATTTATATATTATTGAAGGTTCTTGAGGGAGAGAGAGAGGGGAGGGAGGGAAAATAGGAAGAGTTGATCAGGAGCTTAAGTAGCAAGAAAATGTGTTTTGAGAATGATGATGGCAGCAAGTGTACAAATGTGCTTTGCATATAATGGATGGATGGATGGATTGTGATAGGAGTTGTATGAGACCCCAATAAAGTGATTAAAAAAATAAAAACAAACAAAATAAGAAAACAAGTCAAGTGGCAGTTCTGAAATTTTATCTCTAGAGAAAGTTTATCAGATCTAATCAAAATTCTGTAAAAAGTTCAAAAACAAAATTTTTATACAAGTGAACAACTCTACCCAAACTTTTTTAACTCCCAAAAATAATTCAACTTGAGAATTTTTTATGTTCAAGACCTTTACACACAGAAACCAAGAATCAACTGTAACTCAGAAGAAAATTTTAAAATAATAACAAAACATTATTTTTAAATTACAAAATATAAAAAAATTGCTAACATTTGTGTTTGTCAGTTTAAGGCTTTAAAAAAAATGAAGCTCAATTCCAGTCTACATTATTTTCCATAAGTCACTTTGAAGTCTGTCAACAAAGCAGACTTCTTTGTTACTTAGTAAATCATTTTGAAATGCAGAATCAAACTCCAAAACTCAAACTCGCTGCCATCGAGTTGATTCCGGCTCATAGGGACACTATAGGAGTGGGTAGAAGAGCCCCTGTGGATTTCCTCTTGAGGGGAGTGGAACGCCTCATCTTTCTCCCACAGAGAAGCTGGCGGTTTGCCACTGCTGACCTTTCAGTACCATGCAACTCTTCCACTATACCCAGAATTCCACAAGGGCTCCTCCAAAATGAATGAATATCACTAATTAAATAAAACGTACTGTGAGCATGCTATCAGGAAACTAGCCCCTGGAAGAGGACATCCTGTTTGGTAAAGTAAAGGGGCAGCAAAAGAGAGGAAAAGCCTTGACGCGACAGGTTGTCACCCTGGCTGCAGTGATGAATTCCAAGGTCCCCATTGCAGGACCAGGGAGCCTTCTCCTTTGGTTGGACTTAGCATCCATTCTCAGGCAGAGCCAACTTGATGGCACCAAACAATACATTAAAGTGTTTGCAAATCACAAATAGCATTTAAAAATCCATTATATGTATTTTGGAAATATCACTTGATATAGTGGTCTATAATATTTTCTGAGATTTTTCACCTTGAAAGAAATAGTAAATCCTTTTGTTAAAACTTCCTAAGAAAATTCCTATGATTATATAGGACTTTCTACATAGACAAAAGATAAAATAGAATAAGGAATCTTTGATCATCAAATATACAATTAAGCTACAATTACTTTTTTATTGGAAAAGAATGCTTCTATATGTTCTTGAAATGTTAAGGTTTGTATAAACTTAGAACATAGTTGTATAATTATAATTAAATATATTGATTATTCTTCCCTGCTTTCTTTCCAAGTGACTTTGAGGCAATGGGTAATGAGACCTCTAGAAACTGAGAGCGGCTGGACTTTGTAAGAAAGCATATGGATACACTATTTTTGATCAAACTAGTAAAGAGCTTTCCTAGTTAAAAAACAAAAACACCCAAGCCACAGAAATTAGTAACTCAAGCTTGGGGTGGTCTGGGAAACATTGCTTGTGTTGTTATTTGTGTTCACTCTGACAGGAATTGCCATAATTTTGTCTTGAAAACCAAAATACCAATACACTAAAGCATAAGAAATGTCAGGTAGAATGTTTAGTTAAAAGTAAGGAAACTAACCTCTTCATCATTGTTTAAGACCATAAATCTGACCTAGTTAAATTGTGTGCTTTTACTAGCTGTTCCTCCAATTTGCACTTGACTGTTATCTTTTAAGTACTCATTTATCCTCACCAGTTGCTGGGAAGAGAAACAGCTATTGGCAGGCCTCTTTTTAACTGATAATTTGGAAGCAATACCCAAGAGGTAATTTCTAGGCACCGTGTATATTTCCTCCAGGTTCATGCATGTTATGAGGTATTCTGAAGTTTCATGAGTGTTCTTTGACACTGTCTAGTAGTGTTCCTTTGTGTGTATGTACCAAGTGTATTTGTACCTTCTTCCACTCCTGGATTTTAAAATTCTTACCATGTTTGTGGTTTTGAATCATACTGACCTGGGTAGGTATATATTTATTCATGTTGATACTCTTATTTCTTAAGAATATATACCAAGTGGAGGGATTGCAAAATCACATGATACTTCTCCAAGTGTGTGAGGAAAGGCCATACATACTGCTTTTGAAAATGGGTCTGCCTTTTAAAATTTCCACCTGCAAAGGAGGGGAAATTTGGGGAGCTGAGGCCAAGTGTTTGAGTAGAGGGAAGATGTTTCAGGAATGATGATGGCAACAAATGTACAAATGTGGTGTGCACACACAATGGATGGATGTATTGATCGTGATGGGAATTGTATGAGCCGCCAATAAAATGATAAAAAAAAATTTCCACCAGCAATGTATCCGATGTCCGACGGTTTTTACAGTTCCACCAGCAGTGTATGTAATATCACCAAGCACCTTCACCAGAATTTGTTCTCAGGTTTTGTTTATAAGCTTTGCTATTAATGTTGGGAGAGGTGATATCTTCTAGTAGTAGTTTTGATTTGCATCTATTCAGGACTGAAGGACTAATAGTTGTGAGAATTTCATTTTTGTTGACCACCTGTCTTCAAGTGTCTATTCATGCATTCGTGTACATTTAATTGGATTACTTGTCTTTTCTTGTTAAGCCTTTTAAGTTCTCTATAAATCTTATAGATGTGTCCCTAGTACAACATATCCTTACCAATATGTTTCCGTTTGTTTATTTCTTTTTTAACTCTTTTTGTAAAATATGGGTCCCGGTCATCTATTTTGTCTACTGCTGTTTGTGTGTTTTTCATTAGGTTTGATAGTGATTTTTATGCCATGTACTAGGGCCCATAAGTTTGTTTCTATTTTTTTAATTGATGATCTTTATAGTTCTAGATTTTATATTTAGGTCTTTGATCCTTCTTAAGTTCATTTGTATATAGTGTGATATATGGACCCTACTTCATTCTCCTGCAAAACAAAGAAATCAGTCTTGCCAGCACCATTTGTTAAAGAAAGAGCCATATAAAATGTCTCATCTCTTTCTCAAAAGTCAACTTTCTGTAAGTGGATGAATTTATTTTTAGGCCCTCAATTCTGTTCTTTTAGTTAATGTAACTATCATTGTATTAGAACGAAGCTGTCTTGAGCCCATGGCTATGTAGTAGGTTTTGAGATTGAGAAGTGAGAGGAATTTTTATTTCTTATTCTTCTTTAGTAGTGCTTTGTTTATCTGGGGTCTGTTTCATTTCTATGTAAAATTGGTAATTATGTTTTCAATGCTTTAAAATGTATTGTGGATATGGATTATATTCTCTCTGTAAATTGCTGTAGTTAATAGTGACATTTTAATAATGTTAAGTCTTGGTATAGTCTTCCATTTTTGTATAACTCTTTATATCCTTACAGTAGTGTTTTATAGATTTCTTTGTACAGGTCTCTTGTTTCTCTCTTTAGAATTATTTCTAAGTATTTCTTCTTTTGAATAGTAATTTAAATGGTAGATATTTAAAATATTTTCTTTTCAAATACCTCTTTGTTAGAATAACAAATTCAATTGATTTTTGAATGTTGGTCTTATATTCTGACTTTTTTCCAAATTTTTCAAGTAATTCCAGGAGTTTTCTTGCTGAGCCCTTTTGAGATTTTCTATGTTCAGGATCACATCATCTGATTACAGAGAATTGCACTTCTTTACTAACTTAGAACACCTTAATTTCTATTGTCTGATAGCTCAGGGTAGGATTTCCAGCACAATATTGAAGAGGAGTGGGGAAAAAAGGCATATTTGTCTACTATTACCAAGGAGAATGTCTCCAGTTTCTCTCTATTGAGAGTAAAGTTGACCATTGATTTTGCATACGTGGGCTTTATTGTGTTGAGAAATTCCCCTCCTATTAATATTTTGTTGAATGTTTTAATCAGTAACTGTTGTTGGGCTTTTACAGTGCCTTTTCTACATGGATTTATGTGATCCTATGGTTCTTTTCATTTGCTTTATTTATGTGATAGATTATATTCTCTCTCTAATTGCACAATTTGCCTGTGATGGTTGGATCTTTTGGTGCAAATGTGGCACCCATAAGAAAATATGGGTCCAGCCTAGCCTGACAATCAAGTCACTGCCAAAAAAGCAAGCTAAAAACTGAAGAAAACAATATAACGTAAAACAATAGAACTGTCTTGTGGTTTGGGATTCCTGCTACCTTCAGGAGTGTTACTGTGGCGGAGGTAGGGCAGGTGGCAGAGGCAGGGCACTGCCAAACTGCCCACAAAGAAATCTGCTCTCTGCCTGAGCTCCTGGAGGCCAGCAAGATCAGAAGTGTGGGTGGTTGGGTTGCCTTCAAGGCTGGAAAAAATCAGCTGTGTGGGGGAGCATCTGGGTTCATTACTAAAGCTGGTAGCCAGGGACAAAAGGAAGGCAATGGTATAGGGAAGTCTGGCGGTAGCCTTTGCTGCTCTACCACTTGAGTTGCTGGCAGTCCTATAGTTCTCTGAGTGCCTTAGCAGCTCCATGCAGGGACATCATCCTCCAGGCTTGGTGTGTCAATATGGAATCTAGGCCAACTGTCCCTTTCTCTTTTCCCCTGGTGGTTATGGTTTCCCCCTGTGGGTGTGGTGAATTGGCTTCTTTCCCCCAGCTCAAGGTTTAGCATTGACGTATGTTCTCTGTGGCACATATTGAGGGTCTGATTGACTCTGGTGGGGCTGGCCCTGTAGCCTATTCTTTTCATGCAATCCTCCACATGGTTACATTGCCCTCCTGGTTTGGTGTGCTATAGCCCAGCTATTAAATGATATAGAATCTGGGGTCTTAAAGGATTAATATTTTTTATTTAATCATTTTATTGGGGGCTCATACATTGCTTTTCATCATACATAGTTCAATACATAGTTCCATATACTGTGCCAAGCACCCCCCACTTGCCTGCCCTCGTCAACATTCTTCCTACATCTGCCTTTCCACTTGAGCCTTTGATACGAATCCCCCTTCCTTCCCCCTCTAACCTTATCTCCTCCCCCCATCCTCAGTACTCTGCAATCATTATTGTTTTGTCATATCTTACACTGTCCGACATCTCCCCCTGCCCAGTCCTCTCTATGTCTGTCCTTCAGATAGAAAACAGTCTGCAGATCCCCATAGCTGGCTTCCTCTCTCCACCCCACCCTCCCTCCACCCATCTGGCAACTTTACTCCCACCAATGACCCTGATGGGTTTATCCACCCCGGGTTCCCTGCGTTTCCAGCTCCCATCTCCGCCAGTGCACCTCCTCCAGTCCAGCTGGAACTGCAGGGCAGAGTTGGGACCATGGTGTTCAGGGTGAGGAAACCTTCAGAAAGTAGAGGAAAGTTTTATGCTTCATTGCTACCTCACTGCCCCTTGACTGACCCATCTCCTCCCCATGACTCCCCTGTCAGGAGGTGTCCAATTGCCCAAGTGGGCTTTGGGTCCCCACCCTGCTCTCCCCCTCATTCTTACTGATTTAATCCTTGTTCCTTGATGTTTGATCTCTGCTCCCTTAGACCCCTCATGATCACACAGGTTGGTGCGCTTCTTCTATGTGGGCTTTGCTGTTTCTGTGCTGGATG